>WNGS01163002.1:13955020-13979674 GCA_020271785.1 Procambarus virginalis | reverse complement strand
TGTGACGAAGGGCGAATGCAAATAAACTGGTGGTTAGAACTAACTGTATTATAATGTAGTGGCCAAGGTAAAGAGGGGAAAGTAACCAAGGTAAAGAGTGGAAATATCAGTTGGAAGAATGAAGGAAATTTATAGTGGAAAAAAAAGAGAGAGATAACGACATTTTAAAGGTAACTGGTTTCATGTTAGACCGCAATGCTGGGTGGCTGTAACACAGCTGTAACACAGAAATGATGGATGACTGTAACCAGCTGTAACACAGAAATGATGGGTGACTGTAACATAGCTGTAACACAGAAATGATGGGTGACTGTAACACAGCTGTAACACAGAAATGATATGTGACTGTAACACATCTGTACACAGAAATGATTGGTGGCTGTAACCAGCTGTAAGAAAGAAATGATGGGAGGCTCTAACACAGCTGTAACACAGAAATGATGGATGGCTGTAACACAGAAATGATAGGTGGCGTGGGAAATTTACCCACTTTATCAACGTGATATCTAAGAAATGTATTATTTCTATATCATATCAAAATCATATATGAATCATATCAGAATCACTTCGGATTCATTAAAATCCTACATCAACTAGATCCTACATGACAATGCCTCATGATCCCGTATGCTATTTGGGCCGAAATGTGCCTTCGTTACTTTGTGCATGATTTCTCAAGGATCTAGATGCTTCAAGAAGAATATCTTAATTAAAAAACAATTGGAACACAATCGATTTCCAGTGAGAATTAAATCAAATCCTTAATATGAATCAATGGTACTATAAAGTACTACCAATAGCCTTTGAATGTTATGTAAAATTATATTATAATCACGTCTTATCTAAATAAAATGGCTAGACAGTAAAATAATCAATAAATATTCATTGAAGGCTACCTCGCTCAGGGAGCATGAGGGACGATGCCTAGGAAAGAAGCGCCCTCTTCCGAGGCGAGACCGTTTTGTTTATAAACAGTGTAAACATGTGTTGGTGTTAAGAGACCTGTATCACAGGAAATACACCCCACTAACTAATCTTATATCACCAGTCATAGCTCCCTAGATATTAGGGAAGTTCTGGACTATATACATGAATATATATAGGGAAAATTCATAGCACTTTATCTAAGTACGAGTGAAGAGAGTTGCTCATAATAGACGCCGCCTTCACCACTACACCACATTTCGTCTTATCCCTACTGCAAACGAAACTAAGGACATAATCAACTAGCAAAGCTACCACAATATTAAACAGCAAAGCTGTAACATAAAAATAAAGTGCCTAAGCTCTAGAAGAGTGGTTATCCAGTCTGCAACTTGTCAAACGGCACCGGCAATCAGATTGCATAAAACATAAGTATATTGAGAGTTATTGCAGTGTGTTGAATTGCCATTGCATGATTGTATAACCTTAATCTATCCAATAAATCTGTTTGTCGTTAAAGCGTGGGGCGACACCCCAAATTTAGTAAGTTTTGATTAATCTTTCAGCAACTGAATCTTTTCAATATTATCTGGACACTCATAATTTGAAAGTCATTTAATGCTAAGTGGACACTCAGTCATTGAAAGTCAGTCAAGCTTGACTGACTTTTTATTTAAATTGAATATACCTGTTTATATAATTGATCATATACATTACGTTAACCATAGTTAACCAAGTTATCTTTAATTTATCATATAAGTTTATCATATTAAACATAAATTCTTGGATCTATATACCAGTACTTGGACCAAATTTAAGGTCCTTTGATTGCATATTGATATATATATATATATATATTATATATATAATATATCATATATATATATATATATATATATATATATATATATTGCCCTTTTTCACCAACTTCGAGGTCAACTCCGGTTCACAGTTCCTGCGACGGCGCTGGAACCAATCGTATTGGCGATCGCCTTTCCATTGGGGACTTTCAGCGCCGTGGAGAGGAGAGGACCTGCTGCCTGGGTAACAACTTTCTCCTCCATATCAACCTACCCGTGCTTTGCGCCCTAGTGAGGCCACTCCAGAGCACAACACCATAGTCTCCTGAGACTGATGGATGCCTACTACTATATGTATGCGGAAAACCCACAAAGAAATGGGGAAGAGAGAGATGAACGTTTCGGCCTGTTAAAGCCGTTGTCAACACCAGACTGACTAGAGAAAGAGAGAGAGGATACAGGCAACACCTGAACCTGACCAACCCATCTCTAGGAAAAGAATTACCAGAAACAGGAAGCTTAGCTAGAATGGTCAAAGAGGATTAAGCGGTCAGAGAATAAGAATGAAAGATAAAGAAAGAGCCTCATGAACACACAATAAATGAATATAAAATTGTAATGAGACATTGTAAGCCTCCCTTTCAGAGTTTTTTCTTAAACTGTTGAGTAATATTGTAACTTAAAACTGGGTAAAGTTTGTATATACCAGTACTAGCATTGAGAAGATTTGGACATTGACTAATTAGGGCAGACTCAATTAAATTCGGTTCCACAAAGCCATTGCAATTGGCAATGCTTTTCGCCCCATCCCAATTAATAGTGTGATCACATAAACTTGTATGTAGATACAAAGCATTAGACGTTTGGGCAGTTCTTATACTAACATAATCTTATAGCATAAGATTATATATATTACCTCTATAATACAAATTATTGTGTTTATTAGTATGTGAATATTAGCTGTTGTAATTATAGAACTGAGCTGGACTGTGTATATTGTTTAGAGCCTTGATTTAAACAAAACCAGTGTTCAGTTATAGGAATTAGTTATTTAATTTTATTCTTGTATCAACAATACAAGCTGATGTGTTGAATTGTCTGCAGGTGGATTGTAGATATCCAATCAACTTCTCCATTCCCCTTAGGGACCCACCTGCCCTTACAGCCACAGTCTGTCATTAGGACATGAGGAGCTAGGTTTTACGACCCTAACTAGGGACTTTACTTTTTTATTAAGTTTGCATACAGTGATTTTTAATTCAGTACAGTACAAGTTCTAAGGGTTCTCATCATAAATCAATCCCAGCAATTTTAAACAGGTGACTGTAACACAGCTGTTTAAACGGAAATGATGAGTGACTGTAACACAGCTGTCACACAGGAGAAATATCGGTGACTAACATAGCTGTACACAGAAATTATGGGTGACTGTAACATAAGCTGTAACACAGAAATGATTGGTGGCTGTAACACAGCTGTTATGAGGAAATTATGGGTGACTGTAACCCACATCTAATGATGGTGGCTGTAACACAGAAATGTTGGGGGACTGTATCACAGCTGTAACATACAGAAATGAAGGGTGACTGTAACACGATATGATGGGTGACTGTAACACAGATGTAACACAGAACTGCAGTGATCGACCTCCATGCAGTTCGAGTAGCCTTCTCTGACTCTTCCCCCTCCCCACCCCATCCCACTCCCCCTCCCCCCATCTCTGTGCACCTTACACATACCAGACTGTGAGAGAGTGAAGGAAGCGCTCAGATAACAGCGCTGATGAAGGGGTAATGAGACATTATATAGGTAAAGAGGAAGTCAGTTCAACATGTATACTCGACTGATGTAGAGAGGAAGAAGAGGGGGGGGGACGGTAGAAGGTAGTACAAGAGTGAGGGGAGAGGGGAGAATGGAAAAGGGAAAGGCGTATGGGGGGGAGTGGAAGAGGAGAAAGTGAGGGGGGAGGAAGGAGAGAGAAGGGGTCAAGAGAGCGGGAGGGGTAAGAGGGTCACACACGGCCTCAAACACCATTACATTTACCAAAAGAGTAAAATGAGGAAGCCAATGATGTCAAAACAGGAGGAGAAAGGAAGGACTTTGTCAAACTACTTACAGTAAACCATTACGATGACTCAAGGAAACTGCTAAGGACGACCCCGGAAGGAGAAGATTATATGTATATGTTGACTTAAACTAATTAAACTTGATAAGTCATATCTCACGAATAACATTATTGGATTGAACTGTGTGGACTGAGTGAATTCGTGTGATTCTTTACAGGTGGATGCCGCTTAAATTCCCACTTTTTTGGAAACCTCAAATATTTGTTTGTATTTATATTTACTGCCTAAACGAGTCCTCTATAAATGGTAATTGTGGAGACAAATTTAACAAATATATTTTTGTATTTAATGATATGTGTGTGTACTCACCTAGTTGTACTCATCTAGTTGTGCTTGAGAGGGTTGAGCTCTGGCTCATTAGTCCCGCCTCTCAACTATCAATATATATTGATAGTTGTCAATATAATATCAAATATCAATATAAACTGGTGTATAGATTCCTGAGCCTATTGGGCTCTATTATATCTACATTTAAAACTGTGAATGGAATCAGCCTCCACCACATCACTGCCTAATGCATTCCACCTGTTAACCAATTTAACACTGAAAAAGTTCTTTCTAACATCCCTGTGGCTCATTTGGGTTCTCAGTTTCCACCTGCGTCTCCTTGTTCGCGTACCACCAGTGTTAAACAGTTTATCCTTGTCTACCCTGTCAATTCCCCCTGAGGATTTTGTAGGTAGTGATCATGTCCCCCCTGACTCTTCTGTCATCCAGTGTCTTGAGGTGTATTTCCCGCAGCCTTTCCTCGTAACTCATGCCTCTTAGTTCTGGGACTAGTCTAGTGACATACCTCTGAACTTTTTCCAGCTTCGTCTTGTGCTTGACAAGGTACGGGCTCTATGCTAGGGCCGCATACTCCAGGATTGGTCTTACATATGTGATATACAAGATTCTGAATGATTCCTTACACGGGTTTCTGAAGGATGTTCTGATGTTTGCCAGCCTCGCGTATGCCGCAGACGAAATTCTTTTTATGTGGGCTTCAGGAGACAGGTTTGGTGTGATATCAATTCCTAAATCTTTCTCTCTGTCCGTTTCATTAAATGCTTCATCTCCTATTCTGTATCCTGTGTCTGGTCTCCTGGTTCCACCGCTTAGTTTCATTATTTTGCATTTGTTGACCAGACCACACACTAGTAGGTGAAGGGACGACGACGTTTCGGTCCGTCCTGGACCAATGTTCGATCACATTCTGATTGTGTTCGAACAGTCGATCACAATCGACTTGGGAATGGTCCAGGACGGACCGAAACGTCGTCGTCCCTTCACCTTCTAGTGTGTGGTCTGGTCAACATACTTTAGCCACGTTATTGTGACTCATCGCCTGCATTTTGCATTTATTCGGGTTGAACTTTAACAGCTATTTGTTGGACAATTCATTCAGTCTATGTCATCTTGTAGCCTCCTACTATCATCCTCTGTTTCAATCCTCCTCATAATTTTTGCATCATCAGCAAAAAGTGAGAGAAACGAGTCTATACCGTCTGGGAGATTATTTACATATATCAGAAACAGCATAGGTCCAAGGATTGACCCCTGCGGGTCTCTACTTGTGACGTTTCCCCAATCTGAGACCTCACCCCTTACAGAGACTCGCTCTCTTCTGTTGCTTAGGTACTCCATTATCTAATGGAGTACCTTCCCTTTCACTCCAGCCTGCATCTCCAGCTTTTTCAATAGCCTCTTGTGTGATACTGTGTCAAAGGCTTTCTGGCAATCCAAAAATATGCTGTCTGCCCACCCCTCTCTTTCTTGCCTGATTTTTGTTGCCTGGTCGTAGAATTCAATTAACCCTTTAAGGAAGGACTTGCCATTCCTGAACCCATGTTGATGCTGTGTTACAACGTTCTTTCGCTCCAGATGCTCCATTAGCTTTTTTCTCACAATCTTCTCCGTCAGCTTGCATGGTGTGTGTGTCTGTGTGTGTGTGCGTGCGTGTGTGTGTGTGTGTGTGTGTGTGTGTGTGTATTCACTTAGTTGTATTTTACGGGGTTGAGCTTTGCTCTTTCGGCCCGCCTCTCAACTGTCAATCGACTGTTTACTAACTACACTAACTACCTTTTTTTTTTTTTTTTTTTTTTTTTTCCCCACCCACACACACACACACACACACACACACACACACACACACACACACACACNTCATAATGGGGTCAAGTGATGGAAGCACAGGAGAACACATGGAAAAGCTGAAGAACACAAGGCACATACAAGTAATACAATACAGGCAGCAGTTATTCCAAACAATATAAAGTCACTCATAAGACGATGCAGGCGATGAGTCACAATAGCGTGGCTAAAGTATGTTCACCAGACCACACACTAGAAGGTGAAGGGACGACGACGTTTCGGTCCGTCCTGGACCATTCTCAAGTCGATTGTGACACAATCGACTTGAGAATGGTCCAAGACGGACCGAAACGTCGTCGTCCCTTCACCTTCTAGTGTGTGGTCTGGTCAACAAGACGATGAACGCCATGATGACTGACAGACACAAAAATGCTCACAGTGCAAAGTATATACGAGTAAATGTTAGTGAAATTTGACATAAGAAAAATTTGTAAAATCATCTCTGGTACCACCGTGAAGGCCTGGTCGATGACCGGGCCGCGGGGACGTTGAGCTCCGAAATCATCGTAACGTAATCGCAAAGTAAGTTAACCACTAGACGGGTATACACGAAAGGTATACGTAAACTTGTCTCCATTCTATTGTTATGCTCGTCCAAGCTGCGGCCGACCCCGCATACACACATTCGTCAATTTTATTGTTAAATGTATTCAAAATTTGAATTTTCTCCTATATCTATATAAATAAAAATGGAAATGTTCGTTTGTTCAAAATCGCTAATCTCCTTAATTTCTTTACCGATTGCTTTGAAATTTTCACACAACGTTCTATTCGCATCCGAGCGGGTTTTTATATACATACTATATAGATGTCACTTTTGTGACAAGAAAAAAAATGTTTTTTTGAAAAACTGTGTTTTTCATGTGAGGGAAATGTTCGAAACCCCATTACCGATTGCTTAGAAATTTTTACACAACGTTGCATACGAATAGGAGCGTGTTTTTATATACCTAATATATAGATGCAACACCTGTGTCAGGTAAAAACATTTTTTTTATATATAACAGAGCCATCCGTTGGACGTAAGAGCAACACAAGCTCTGATCTCCGAAAGTTCTTCACCGACTGCTTTGAATTTTTGACAAAACGTTCCATTCGAATACGCATATGTTTTTATTTACCTACTATATAGATGCCACACCAGTGACAGGTAAAAACTTATCACAGGGTGGGCGCTATGCTAAATATGTTATGATTCCATTTCAATGTTTCTAGTTATATTGATAATTTGAATTTTCATAGATTTTGATTTATTTTCATTTTGATTTAATTATTTTGTTTGATATTGCGTTGCAATTGAGCTGTGTTGTTTACCATGCCGTTTATTTCGTGAGTATAAATGTTGTTGCCACACCTGTGACAGGTAAAGCCATACTTAAAAAAAACAGCGCCATCTGTTGTACGTAAGAGCAACACATATTGTACTATATATGTTATGATTCCATTTCAATGTTTCCGATTGCACTGATAAATGAAATTTTCATAGATTTCGATTTATTTTTATTTTTATTTAATTATTTTGTGTGATATTGGCTTGGAATTGAGCTGATATTCGCTTGTTGTTTACCATGCCTTTCATTTCGTGGGTATTGTTTATTTTTTTTCATTGTTTTTCATTTAATTTTTTAACTGTTGTTCTTATTTTTCAGTGATGGAAACATCAGATCATTTGATGTTCCCAATTTTCTGATGGGAACATCAGATCATTTGGGAATATATATATATATATATATATATATATATATATATATATATATATATATGTATATATATATATATATATATATATATATATGTCGTACCTAGTAGCCAGAACGCACTTCTCAGCTTACTATGCAAGGCCTGATTTGCCTAATAAGCCGAGTTTTCATTAATTAATATATTTTCTCTAATTTTTTCTTATGAAATGATAAAGCTACCCATTTCATTATGTATGAGGTCATTTTTTTTAATTGGAGTTAAAATTAACGTTGAATATGACCGAACCTAACCAACCCTACCTAACCTATCTTTATAGGTTAGGCTAGGTTAGGTAGCCTAAAAAGTTAGGTTAGGTTAGGTTAGGTAGGTTAGATAGTCGAAAAACAATTAATTCATGAAAACTTGGCTTATTAGGCAAATCGGGCCTTGCATAGTAGGCTGAGAAGTGCGTTCTGGCTACTAGGTACGACATATATATATATAATAATATATATATATATATATATATATATATATATTGTGACGGTAAAGTAGTGGAGTATGGTGTCGGCAGTCTTCCACTGGCAGATGTTATGCTTGTTCACACATAAATCAAAAAGAAAAAAAAGGAAAAAAATGAATAACTGCTTGTTTGATAATCTGTGGTAAGGTAAGGGAAGAGACACAAAACACAAAATAATGACATTTAATAAATCTAGAAAAAACAAAGTAAAATAAAGACAATTCCTTGGCTGATCAAAGGGGCAAGACAACAAGTGGAAAAATATTATAAAAAAAGAATGAATTTAAGTGAACAATGGGACATGGAGGACATACAGTAATGAATAATAAAGAGATGGTGCTGGGAATATATGCGCTAGCTATAAGCCTCTATTTGATCACACGAAGTGAGTCAAGTAGGTGTTCATAGCGTGAGAGCACGAGATATTCTGACTAGTAGGGCTGCCAGTGATCCTGACGTTGCCTGGGCTAGCAACGTGGTTGGAGGAGGACTGAAGTGGCGTGTTCTTGAACGGCCAATGAGAATGCAGGGAGGCCGGTCACCGGTAGTTTGGCAGTTGAAGGGTTCGGCGCGTCGACCAGGTGTACAGGAATGGGGGAGGGGGAGTTGCAGTGCTTGGCTGGTCTTGATATATACGTTTAAGCCACTGTAAAACGTATCTTGAGTATTGTGTAGAATGTGATGAAGGAAGAGAAGAGCAGGCTAAATCTCTGGGAAGAGATTATCGTCACAATATATATATATATATATATATATATATATATATATATATATATATATATATATATATATATAACTGAAAACTCACACCCCAGAAGTGACTCGAACCCATACTGCCAGGAGCAACGCAATGGGTATGTACAGGACACCTTAATCCAATCGACCATCACGAACGGACAAAACAGCCTCGGCTACCATCAGTTTTTGCCCGTCGTGATGGTCGAGTGGATTAAGGTGTCCTGTACATACCAGTTGCGTTGCCCTTGGCAGTCTGGGTTCGAGTCACTTCTGGGGTGTGAATTTTCATATATATATATATATATATATATATATATATATATATATATATATATAATATATATATATATATATATGTCGTACCTAGTAGCCAGAACGCACTTCTCAGCCTACTATGCATGGCCAGATTTGCCTAATAAGCCAAGTTTTCATGAATTAATATATTTTCTCTAATTTTTTTCTTATGAAATGATAAAGCTACCCATTTCATTATGTATGAGGTAAATTTTTGTTTATTGGAGTTAAAATTAGTGTAGTTATATGACCGAACCTAACCAACCCTATCTAACCTAACCTAACCTATCTTTATAGGTTAGGTTAGGTTAGGTATCCAAAAAAGTTAGGCTAGGTTAGGTTAGGTAGGTTAGGTAGTCGAAAAACAATTAATTCATGAAAACTTGGCTTATTAGGCAAATCGGGCCTTGCATAGTAGGCTGAGAAGTGCGTTCTGGCTACTAGGTACGACATATATATATATATATATATATATATATATATATATATATTATATATATATATATATATATATATATATATATATATACATATATATATATATATATATATATATATATATATATATATATATATATATATATATGGTTTGGGGTGAGGTGAGAACAAACACAGAACACGAAACAATGGGTATAAGGGAAGAATAGATCTGTAACTGCAGAAGGCCTATTGGCCCGTATTTCTTGATGTTTCTATATTGGAGCGGAGTCTTGAAGTGGGTAGAATATAGTAGTGCGTTAATTGGCTGTTGATTGCTGGTGTTGACTTCTTGATGTGTAGTGCCTCGCAGATGTCAAGCCGCCTGTTGTCGCTGTATCTATCAATGATTTCTGTGTTGTTTGTTAAGATTTCTCTGGTGATGGTTTGGTTGTGGGAAGAGATTATATGTTCCTTGATAGAGCCCTGTTGCTTATGCATCGTTAATCGCCTGGAAAGAGATGTTGTTGTCTTGCCTATATATTGAGTTCTTTGGGGCTTACAGTCCCCAAGTGGGCATTTGAAGGCATAGACGACATTGGTCTCTTTCAAAGCGTTCTGCTTTGTGTCTGGAGAGTTTCTCATGAGTAGGTTGGCAGTTTTCTTGGTTTTATAGTAAATCGTCAATTGTATCTTCTGATTTTTGTCTGTAGGGATAACGTTTCTATTAACAATATCTTTCAGGACCCTTTCCTCCGTTTTATGAGCTGTGGAGAAGAAGTTCCTGTAAAATAGTCTAATAGGGGGTATAGGTGTTGTGTTAGTTGTATCTTCAGAGGTTGCATGGCGTTTCACTTTCCTTCTTATGATGTCTTCAATGAAACCATTGGAGAAGCCGTTGTTGACTAGGACCTGCCTTACTCTACAGAGTTCTTCGTCGACTTGCTTCCATTCTGAGCTGTGGCTGAGAGCACGGTCGACATAAGCGTTAACAACACTCCTCTTGTACCTATCTGGGCAGTCACTGTTGGCATTTAGGCACATTCCTATGTTTGTTTCCTTAGTGTAGACTGTAGTGTGGAAACCTCCGCTCCTTTCCATGACTGTTACATCTAGAAAGGGCAGCTTCCCATCCTTCTCCATCTCGTAAGTGAAACGTAACACAGAATTCTGCTCAAACGCTTCTTTCAGCTCCTGCAGATGTCTGACATCAGGTACCTGTGTAAAAATGTCGTCAACATACCTGCAGTATATGGCCGGTTTCAAGTTCAAGTCGACTAAGACTTTTTCCTCAATAGTACCCATGTAGAAGTTTGCAAACAGGACGCCTAGGGGAGAACCCATAGCGACCCCATCTACTTGCTTATACATGTGCCCATCCGGGCTCAAGAAGGGTGCCTCCTTAGTACAAGCTTGGAGTAGTTTCCTCAGGATATTTTTCCCAGAAAATATCCTGAGGAAACTACTCCAAGCTTGTACTAAGGAGGCACCCTTCTTGAGCCCGGATGGGCACATGTATAAGCAAGTAGATGGGGTCGCTATGGGTTCTCCCCTAGGCGTCCTGTTTGCAAACTTCTACATGGGTACTATTGAGGAAAAAGTCTTAGTCGACTTGAACTTGAAACCGGCCATATACTGCAGGTATGTTGACGACATTTTTACACAGGTACCTGATGTCAGACATCTGCAGGAGCTGAAAGAAGCGTTTGAGCAGAATTCTGTGTTACGTTTCACTTACGAGATGGAGAAGGATGGGAAGCTGCCCTTTCTAGATGTAACAGTCATGGAAAGGAGCGGAGGTTTCCACACTACAGTCTACACTAAGGAAACAAACATAGGAATGTGCCTAAATGCCAACAGTGACTGCCCAGATAGGTACAAGAGGAGTGTTGTTAACGCTTATGTCGACCGTGCTCTCAGCCACAGCTCAGAATGGAAGCAAGTCGACGAAGAACTCTGTAGAGTAAGGCAGGTCCTAGTCAACAACGGCTTCTCCAATGGTTTCATTGAAGACATCATAAGAAGGAAAGTGAAACGCCATGCAACCTCTGAAGATACAACTAACACAACACCTATACCCCCTATTAGACTATTTTACAGGAACTTCTTCTCCACAGCTCATAAAACGGAGGAAAGGGTCCTGAAAGATATTGTTAATAGAAACGTTATCCCTACAGACAAAAATCAGAAGATACAATTGACGATTTACTATAAAACCAAGAAAACTGCCAACCTACTCATGAGAAACTCTCCAGACACAAAGCAGAACGCTTTGAAAGAGACCAATGTCGTCTATGCCTTCAAATGCCCACTTGGGGACTGTAAGCCCCAAAGAACTCAATATATAGGCAAGACAACAACATCTCTTTCCAGGCGATTAACGATGCATAAGCAACAGGGCTCTATCAAGGAACATATAATCTCTTCCCACAACCAAACCATCACCAGAGAAATCTTAACAAACAACACAGAAATCATTGATAGATACAGCGACAACAGGCGGCTTGACATCTGCGAGGCACTACACATCAAGAAGTCAACACCAGCAATCAACAGCCAATTAACGCACTACTATATTCTACCCACTTCAAGACTCCGCTCCAATATAGAAACATCAAGAAATACGGGCCAATAGGCCTTCTGCAGTTACAGATCTATTCTTCCCTTATACCCATTGTTTCGTGTTCTGTGTTTGTTCTCACCTCACCCCAAACCATTGTAACATGTCACCTCACCCAAATGCAGATATATATATATATATATATATATATATATATATATATATATATATATATATATATATATTTCGTACCTAGTAGCCAGAAGGACAATACAGCCGAATTAAAAGCAAAGGTCAACAGATTGATCGAATCTGTGAACGCCAAGAAATCCGGACTCCACCGGCCAAAGATTATTGGGGAATATAAACCTGGATATGCGTATGGAAATGTCAAGACACATAAGCCTGGAAACCCACTTCGGTCAATCATCAGCCAGGTACCCACACCCACGTACTGACTGGCGAAGCATTTCGGGATCTAAATTATATAAACCACTGCTAATGTTCAAATTACTTTCTTTGTGATCTGTATCAAAGCAGATTCAAATATGTTTCTGTTATAGGATTTTTTACAATTCGTTATTGAAGAAGCCATCTCCCAATCAATTTGGTTAGCATCTTCTGACAAATGAACGAACAAAGCATTAGACAATTGGCCATGTCTTACAGAGAATTTATGTTGCGAAATTCTATATTTCAAATCTTTAGATGTTTGCCCAACATAGAACTTATTACAGTCTTTACAAGGTATTTTATAAATGACACAATTATCACTACGAGGGCTGTTTCTAACTAATAGCTTACCAATAGTATTATCATAGCTAAACAATACATGTATATCAAAAAGTTTCAAGGCATTGACAATATTCTCAAACCCAGAGAAATATGGTAAACATAACACATTCTTTGGGCGAATTTTTTCTCTGCAAATATTATTATAATATGTACGACGTGCTTTGTTACGGCAAACTTCCAAAAAATTCAGTGGGTAACAAAGCTTGAGACCAGTTGAATCAATTTTCTTAAACTCTTCATCTAAGAATTCTGGACTCACAACTCGAAGAGCTCTTCGATACATTGAAGAAAAAATTGATTTTTTCACATTGTATCTATACCCTGAAAAATAATGAACATAAGATAAATTATTCGTAATTTTCTTAAAAATAAAGACAGAAAAAATCCCTACTGACAAAAATAAAAAAAATACAATTGACAATTTACTACAAAAACAAAAAAAGCCAACCTATTCATGGAAAACTCTCCAGACACCAAACAGAACGCCCTGAAGGAAACCAAAGTCGTCTATGGCTTCACATGCCCACTTGGGGACTGTAAGCCTCAGTTGCATCACATACATTGTATAATTGATACATTACATGGTCAATCTTGGGGTACAAGTCCAATATATTATCAAGTGTTCCAGTATTCATATAGCAGTTACAGAGTTCAGCATACCTCAGCCCAGGAGGGCGAAAGTCAGTCATTATGGGACATTCTACAATGTAACGTTCAAGGGAGTGCATGTTTTCCCTTTCACAAAGTTGACACATTGTGTACTCGACATTTGGGTTTTGAGAAAGCTGCCAGATACGTCTATATCCCAGGCGCATTCTGGCCACTATAACATCACATTACCGAGTTCTTGCTCAATATAGTTCCATATATGAATGTCTCCTCGCGATATTTATCATACTGTTTAATGCTACAACTTTAAGGTCTTTGCGAATTTCTTAAGTCAGTAAGATTTTCATTAGATATTTGTATAAGTATTCTCTTTGTCACTGCTACTGAAACACCCATATCAATTTCTAATAATGGTTTTCTACAGGCTGTCTTTGCAAACATACCAACAATGTCATGATTTGAGATGCCAACATGTGAAAGAATCCATAGGAATTTAATATGATTGAAGTGCGAGAATAATGGCAGAAGCGTTTTTGTGACATCACGTCCTTTACCTCGACAGCCAAATGCCAATACGTAAACTTATCGTACACTATATCGTTCACATTAAAAGTCAATAACTCCTAACCACAAAAGTAGAGCCATCTTCCTTTTTCACTAATCTACATATAAAAATTTGTATTCACTGCTCTTTACTATTTTCCTTTCAATAACAGTGTCAATTATATTAACCGGTGTGTTGTAAAATAAAAGATAGAGTCGATAGAGCTTCGGCATCACACGGGTGGGGCCCACGGTTCGAGTCTCCTACAGCCCAGATGAATGGAACAGTGTGTAGTGTTTTGACCAATGAGACTCGTGGTTACTATTCATTCAGAATCTAACTATCCTACTACAAAAACAAAAGCTGCGTTGCCATGATGCTTGTTCCATCCGAATCGAGGGGGTAAAGGAACAATTGTTCTCGACTGTACCACAGAGACATACACCCTGTGGTACCAGACCTTCACCCACAACCACAACAACAACATCACAATTAAACACAGTTGTCAGCGGCCTCGTTCACTTACACAGGATTACTCAGACAAACAGTTTTTTTACCTCTTGTGTTACCACACGTACCTATTCACCTTGTGGCATTCAATGGATGTTTTTTAACCACGATGACCTCTGTGGCCTCCCTGTGTACAGGTGCCAGACAGCAGTCTCATCTGCCACTTATCTTGGCTCTCTCCCTCACATAACGGTGTATATATACTGGAGAGGCCTGACGCTTCCTCATTAAAGTACGCGTATAGCTAAATAAAAATAGTTGCCAGGATCTTGACAAATGTTTTGAAAGTTGTTTGGTCTGCGTCTCGAGTGGGTGAGTTGTCTTGCACGAAGCTAAGTAGGCACTAGATAGTATTTAGGTCAGCAATTTTATATTTTTTATCTTTCTTTGCAAGGCTTGCTGATGTTTAGCCATATTCTCCTGTTCACACACACACACCTCATACCCAAGTCCTCGGACCCGAGATCTTAATGGGTTCTTGAGACACCCGGAGTGTTGAGGGCCCCGTTAGGAGAGACCATGTAAGGTCTGGAGGTAATTACTGCGTCCTTTGCATGCTGGTGCTTTTGAGGGCTGCCCGTTGCATCCTCACACGCAGGAATCTCTGCTTGTGGTTTGTCTACATGTTTGTCGAGTTTGTGTGTGTCTGTCGTGTTAGTGTGTTTGTTCGTGTGTGTGTGTGTTTGTCGCGTTAGTGTGTTTGTTTGTGTGTGTGTGTTTGTCGCGTTAGTGTCTCTGTTTGTGGTTTGAGTGTGTGTTTGTCGTGTGCATGTGTTTGTTTTGTATAATGAAGCGAAATGTTAAAAACATATTGGTATACAGAGAAATAAAGAGAAGGGAAAAACCTTAAATGAAAGAAACAAATTTTACAGAAATGTAGACCAGTTGGTTCACAACTCAATAATCCCGGGTTCGATTCCAGTGCAGAATGAGACTTCAGAGAGCAAGTTTTCCCTTGTACCTTATGCCTCTTTTCACCTAGTAATACATAGGTAACCTTGAGTTAGACAACTGCTTGTCTAACTTTCTTACTTTCTTGCTTTCTGCTTTCTTGCTTCCACAGAAAGGTCAATCTTTGGCCTGACCTTAGGTCACCCTCGATGAACCTAAGACGCTTCCTGTTCCCGTCACTTGAAAACCTCAACCTCAAACCTCAGAGACCCTTCAGTCTCAGCTGAGGTCATGCGAGATCCTTCGGTCTCAGCTGAGGTCATGCGAGATCCTTCGGTCTCAGCTGAGGCCATACGAGATCCTTCGGTCTCAGCTGAAGTCATACGAGATCCTTCGGTCTCAGCTGAGGTCATGCGAGATCATTTGGTCTCAGCTGAGGTCATGCGAGATCCTTCGGTCTCAGCTGAGGTCATGCGAGATCCTTCGGTCTCAGCTGAGGTCATGCGAGATCCTTCGGTCTCAGCTGAGGTCATGCGAGATCCTTCGGTCTCAGCTGAGGCCATGCGAGATCCTTCGGTCTCAGCTGAGGTCATACGAGATCCGTCGGTCTCAGCTAAGGTCATGCGAGATCCTTCGGTCTCAGCTGAGGTCATGCGAGATCCTTCGGCCTCAGCTGAGGTCATACGAGATCACTCAGCATCCTCGTGACGATAGTCCGGGTCCCTCTGCCCTCTCCTTTGAGGACGATAGCCAACGATCCCTGGCCGGCCTCGCTAGTTACTGGGTACCAGCCTCTCACGTGGTCCAGTGGGCGTCCCAGGTTGGCTGTGACGAAGGGCGAATGCAAATAAACTGGTGGTTACAACTAACTGTATTATAATGTAGTGGCCAAGGTAAAGAGGGGAAAGTAACCAAGGTAAAGAGTGGAAATATCAGTTGGAAGAATGAAGGAAATTTATAGTGGAAAAAAAGAGAGAGATAACGACATCTTAAAGGTAACTGGTTTCATGTTAGACCGCAATGCTGGGTGACTGTAACACAGCTGTAACACAGAAATGATGGATGGCTGTAACACAGCTGTAACACAGAAATGATGGGTGACTGAAACACAGCTGTAACACAGAAATGATGGGTGACTGTAACACAGCTGTAACACAGAAATGCTGGGTGGCTGTAACACAGCTGTAACACAGAAATGATGGGTGACTGTAACACAGCTGTAACACAGAAATGATATGTGACTGTAACACATCTGTAACACAGAAATGATTGGTGGCTGTAACCAGCTGTAAGAAAGAAATGATGGGAGGCTCTAACACAGCTGTAACACAGAAATGATGGATGGCTGTAACACAGAAATGATAGGTGGCGTGGGAAATTTTACCCACTTTATCAACGTGATTATCTAAGAAATGTATTATTTCTATATCATATCAAAATCATATATGAATCATATCAGAATCACTTCGGATTCATTAAAATCCTACATCAACTAGATCCTACATGACAATGCTCTCATGATCCCGTATGCTATTTGGGCCCAAATGTGCCTTCGTGACTTTGTGCATGATTTCTCAAGGATCTAGATGCTTCAAGAAGAATATCTTAATTAAAAACAATTGGAACATCAATCGATTTCCAGTGAGGATTAAATCAAATCCTTAATAGAATCAATGGTACTATCAAGTACTAGCAATAACCTTTAAATGCTATATATACTTATATTATAATCACGTCTTATCTAAATAAAATGGCTAGACAGTAAAAATAATCAATAAATATTCATTGAAGGCTACCTCGCTCAGGGAGCATGGGGGACGATGCCTAGAAGAGAAGCGCCCTCTTCCGAGGCGAGACCGTTTTGTTTATGAACAGTGTAAACATGTGTTGGTGTTAAGAGACCTGTATCACAGGAAATACACCCCACTAACTAATCTTATATCACCAGTCATAGCTCTCTAGATATTAGGGAAGTTCTGGACTATATACACGAATATATATAGAGAAAATTCCTGGCACTTTATCTAAGTACGAGTGAAGAGAGTGGCTCATAACAGACGCCGTCTTCACCACTACACCACACTTCATCTTATCCTGCTGTAAACGCAACTAAGGACATAATCAACTTGCAAAGCTACCACAATATTAAACAGCAAAGCTGTAACATAAAATAAAGTGCCTAAGCTCTAGAAGAGTGGTTATCCAGTCTGGCAACTTGTCAGACGGCACCGGCAATCAGATTGGATGAAACATAAGTATATTGAGAGTTATTGTAGTGTGTTGAATTGCCAATTGCATGATTGTATAACCTTAATCTATCCAATAAATCTGTTTGTCGTTAAAGCGTGGGGCGACACCCCAAATTTCAGTAAGTTTTGATTAATCTTTCAGCAACTGAATCTTTTCAATATTATCTGGACACTCATAATTTGAAAGTCATTTAATGCTAAGTGGACACTCAGTCATTGAAAGTCAGTCAAGCTTGACTGATTTTTTATTTAAATTGAATATACCTGTATATATAATTGATCATATACATTACGTTAACCATAGTTAACCAAGTTATCTTTAATTTATCATATAAGTTTATCATATTAAACATAAATTCTTGTATCTATATACCAGTACTTGTACCAAATTTAAGGTCCTTTGATTGCATATTGATATATATATATATATATATATATATATATATATATATATATATATATATATATATATATATATATATATATATATATATATATATATATATCTATATATATATATTATATATATATATATATATATATATATATATATATATATATATATATATGAAATATATAACATATATAATTATATATAATTTTATAATATATAAATTTTGTCCGGTCGTGATGGTCAAGTGGTTTAAGGCGTCTTGTACATACCAGTTGCGTTGCTCCTGGGAGTATGGGTTCGAGTCACTTCTGGGGTGTGAGTTTTCATTCGCATATAGTCCTGGGGACCATTCAGGCTTGTTCGCATTTGTGTTCCTCACGTGTGCCCCAAAGAATGAGGTGATTTGGTAAAATGCTATGCCCAAGATAACCATCCGAGTGCCGGCGGTGAGGTGGTTCAAATAGCTTCGGCTATCACCTCATTTTGTCCGGTCGTGATGGTCAAGTGGTTTAAGGCGTCTTGTACATACCAGTTGCGTTGCTCCTGGGAGTATGGGTTCGAGTCACTTCTGGGGTGTGAGTTTTCATTCGCATATAGTCCTGGGGACCATTCAGGCTTGTTCGCATATATATATATATATTATATATATATATATATATATATATATATTATATATATATATATATATATATATATATATATATATATATATATATAATATATATATATATATATATATATGCAATTGACGATCACAAAACACTGATCATTTTATGCGGAAAATCCACAGAGAAAAATGAAAGGAGGTAAGCCTCCTTTCATTTTTCTCTGTGGATTTTCCGCATATATATAATATATATATATATATATATCTATATATATATATATATATATAATATATATATATATATATATATATATGTATATTTATCTAATTTTATTTGAAAATGTCATTACACAAAAAAAGTTACAATATTGATTACATGCAGGGTACAAGGCTGCTTGTCACAAGTTGAATAGCTCCTCAAGCTCCTCAGATGGCGGGCAGGAACCATGGATGCAGTGAGCATTTCCTCTCTGGATTGCCACACTAAGCGCTGAAAAGAAAACTGGCAGCCCTAGGGTCTCTTGTTGTTTCGATTAGCTTAGACCCCAACTCCTTCAAAAAGCTAGCAGCACTTTTACCCAGGCACCAAGTGTCTCTGAGGCAATGGGGACAAAATTGTAGTGGTGCTCAAGGTCTCTGTATTTACGTGACTTGGCCGCTTCCCGGTGATTGGCAGCTCCTCCTGCTTGAGTAGCACTGAAGTCAAAATAGGTATTAGCTAGAGTTGAAACGCAAGTGTAGTCCCACACCAACTGTCTACCATTCTTCCAAGGGTTCACCGTGATTCCGTCTGGGCGACCAACAGGCTCATCAGAGTTGCGGGACGTTAGGTAACGGGGCTCTCTCTCTGCTGGACAACCGGCTGTGGTAAGGCTTCTCTTATATATATATATATATATATATATATATATATATAATATATATATATAATATATATATATATATATATATATATATATATATATTGCCCTTCTTCACCAACTTCGAGGTCAACTCCGGAACTCACAGCTCCTGCGACGGCGCTGGAACCAATCGTATTGGCGATCGCTTTCCATTAAGGACTTTCAGCGCCGTGGAGAGGGAGGACCTGCTGCCTGGGTAACAGCTTCTCCTCCATATCAACCTACCCTGGCTTTGCGCCCTAGTGAGGCCACTCCAGAGCACAACATCATAGTCTCCTGAGACTGATGGATGCCTACTACTATATGTATGTGGAAAAAACACAAAGAATGGGGAAGAGAGATGAACGTTTCGGCTGTTAAAGCCGTTGTCAACAACCAGACTGACTAGAGAAAGAGAGAGAGAATACAGGCCAACACCTGGAACTGACCAACCCATCTCTAGGAAAAGAATTACCAGAAACAGAATAGCTTAGCTTAGAATGGTCAAAGAGGATTAATCGGTCAGAGAATAAGGATGAAAGATAAAGAAAAGCCTCATGAACACACAATAAATGAATATAAAATTGTAATGAGACATTGTAAGCCTCCCTTTCAGAGTTTTTTCTTAAACTGTTGAGTAATATTGTAACTTAAAAGTGGGTCAAGTTTGTACATTCCAGTACTAACATTGAGAAGATTTGGACATTGACTAATTAGGGCAGACTCAATTAAATTCCGTTCCACAAAGCCATTGCAATTGGCAATGCTTTTCGCCCCATCCCAATTAATAGTGTGATCACACAAACTTGTATGTAGATACAAAGCATCAGACGTTTGGGCAGTTCTTGTACTAAATATAATCTTATAGCATAAGATTATATATATTACCTCTATAATACAAATTATTGTGTTTATTAGTATGTGAATATTAGCTGTTGTAATTATAGAACTGAGCTGGACTGAGTATATTGTTTAGATCCTTGATTTAAACAGAACCAGTGTTCAGTTATAGGAATTAGGTATTTAATTTTATTCTTGTATCAACAATACAAGCTGATGTGTTGAATTGTCTGCAAGTAGATTGTAGATCTCCAATCAACTTCTCCATTCACCCTTAGGGACCCACCTGCCCCTTACAGCCCACAGTCTGTCATTAGGACATGAGGAGCTAGGCTTTACGACCCTAGCTAGGGACTTAGTTTTATTAATTTTGCATACAGTGATTTTTATTTAGATTTATTACAGTACAAGTACCATTTAAGTAGTTCTCCGTCATAATCAATCCCCAGCATTCTTTCCACTGCAGTGACTGTAACACAGCTGTTAAACGGAAAATGTGAGTGACTGTAACACGCTGTCACACAGGAATTATGGTGACTAACATAGCTGTACACGAAAGTTAATGGATGCACGGTAACATAGGCTGGTACACAGAGCAATGATTTGGGTGGCTTGTAGGCCCATACAGTCTGTTATGAGGAAATTATGGGTGCTGTAACACAGAAATGATTGGTGGCTGTAACACAGATATGAATGGGTGGATGTAACATAGCTGTAACAACATTGAAATTATGTGGTGGCTGTAAGACAGAATTTGATGGGTACTGTATAGAGAAATGATAGGGTCTGTAACACAGAAATTATGGGTGGCTGTAACAATCAGAAATTTATAGGTGACTGGTTAACACAGATGTTAACACAGAAATGAGCGTGATCGACCTCCATGCAGTTCGAGAAGCCATTCTCTTGACTCTCCCCCTCCCCACCACCCATCCCACTCCCACTCCCCCCCCCCCCATACCTGTGCACCTTACACATACAAGACTGTGATAGAGTGAAGAAGCTTCAGAGAACAGCGATGATGAGGGGCAATGAGACATTCTCTAGGTTAAAGAATAAGTCCAGTTCAAACATGTATACTCTACTGATGTAGAGAGGAGAAGAGAGTGGGACGGTAGAAGGTAGTACAAGAGTGAGGGAAGAAGAGGGGAGACTGGGGAAGAAAGGTAAGGCGTATGGGGGGAGTGGAAGAGGAGAAAGTGAGGGGGAGGGAAGGAGAGAGAAGGGGTCAAGAGAGCGGGAGGGGTAAGAGGGGTCACACACGGCCTCAAACAACACCATTACATTTTACCAAAAGAGTAAAAATGAGGAAGCCAATGATGTCAAAACAGGAGGAGAAAGGAAGGAACTTTGTCAAACTACTTACAGTAAACCATTACGATGACTCAAGGAAACTGCTAAGGACGACCCCGGGAAGGAGAAGATTATATGTATATGTTGACTTAAACTACTAATTAAACTTGATAAGTCATATCTCACGAATAACCTTATGATTGTTTTTAACTGTGTGGACTGAGTGCATCGTGTGATTCTTTACAGGTTGGATGCTGCTTAAATTCCCACGTTTTTTTGAACCTCAAATATTTGCTTTGTATTTATATTTACCTTTACCTGCCTAAAACGAGTCCTCTATACAATGGGTAATTGTGGAGACAAATTTAACAAATATATTTTGTATTTAATGTATATAGTGTGTGTACTCACCTAGTTGTACTCACCTAGTGTGCCTTGAGAGGGTTGACGCTGGCTCATTAGTCCCTGCCTCTCAACTATCAATATATATTGATAGTTGTCAATATAATATCAAATATCAATATAAACTGGTGTATAGATTCCAGAGCCTATTGGGCTACATATTATATCTACATTCCTAAAAACTGTGAATGGAAGCAGCCTCCAACCATCACTGCCATAATGCATTTCCCACCTGTTAACCCAATTTAACACTGAAATAGTTCGTTTCTAACATCCCTGTGGGCTCATTTGGTTGGTTCTAGTTTTCACCTGTGTCCCCTGTTTCGCGTACCACCAGTGTTAAACAGTTTATCCTTGTCTACCCTGTCAATGTCCTCCCCCTGAGGAGTTTTGTACGGTATGTGATCATGTCCCCCCCTGACTCTTCTGTCATCCAGTGTCTTGAGGTGTAGTTCCCGCAGCCTTTTCTCTTAACGCTAGGCCTCTTAGCTTTCTGGGATAGTCTAGTGATCATACCTCTGAACTTTTTCCAGCTTTCGTCTGTGTGCTTGGATCAAGGTACCGGGCTCTATTCGATAGGGCCGCATTTCTCCAGGATGGTCTTACATATGTGGTGTTTCAAGATTCTGAATGATTCCCCTTACCACGGGTTTCTGAAGGATGTTCTGTATGTTGGACCAGCCTCTCGCGTATGCCCGCAGACGAAATTTCTTTTGTATGTGGCTTCCAGGTATGACAGGGTGTGGTGTGATATCAATTCCTGATAATCTTTCTCTCTGTCCGTTTCATTCAATACTTCATCTCCTATTCTGTATCCGGTGTCTGGTCTCCTGTTTCCACCGCCTTTTTCATTATTTTGCATTTGGTTGACCAGACCACCACCTAGAAGGTGAAGGGACGGACGACGTTTCGGGTCCGTCCTGGACCCAATGTGCAATCACAATTACATGATTGTGTTCGAACAGGTCGATCACAATCGACTTGGGAATGGTCCAGGACGGACCGAAACGTCGTCGTCCCTTCACCTTCTAGTGTGTGGTCTGGTCAAACATACTTTAGCCACGTTATTGTGACATCATCGCCTGCATTTTGCATTTATTCGGGTTGGAACTTTAACAGCTATTTGTTGGACCAATCACTCCGTCTATGTACTCCTTGTGGCCTCCTACTATCAGCCTCTGTTTCAATCCTCCTCATAATTTTTTTGCATCATCAGCAAAAGTGAGAGAAACGAGTCTATACCGTCTGGAAGATCATTCACGTAATATCAGAAAACAGTATATGTTCAAGGATTGACCCCTGCGGGTCTCTACTTGTGACGTTTCCCCAATCTGAGACCCTCACCCCTTACAGAGACTCGCTCTCTTCTGTTGCTTAGGTCCTCCATTATCTAATGGAGTACCTTCCTTTCACTCCAGCCTGCATCTCCAGCTTTTTTCAATAGCCCCTTGTGTGATACTGTGTCAAAGGCTTTTCTGGCAATACCAAAAATATGCTGTCTGCCCACCCCTTCTTTTGCCTGGATTTTTGTTGCCTGGTCGTAGAATTCAATGTACCCTTTTAAGGAAGGACTTGCCATTCCCTGACCCATGTTGATGCTGTGTTATACAGTTCTTTCGCTCCGATGCTCCATTTAGCTTTTTTCTCACAATCTTCTCCGTCAGCCTGCATGGTGGTGTGGTGTCTGTGTGTGTGTGCTGTGCGTGTGTGTTTGGGTGTGTGGTTGGTGTTGTGTGTTGTGTGGTATTCACTTAGTTTGTATTTTACGGGGGTTGAGCTTTGCCTCTTCGGCCCGCCTCTCAACTGTCAATCGACTGTTTACTAACTACACTACTAACCTTTTTTTTTTTTTTTTTTTTTTTTAATTTTTTTCCACACACACACACACACAACACACCACACACAACACACCAACACACACACACACACACAACACACACACACACACAGGCACACACACACTCCCAGGAAGCAGCCCGTGACAGCTGACTACCCCAGGTACCATACTTCTGCTAGGTAACAGGGGCATAGGGTGAAAGAAACCTTGCCCATTGTTTCTCCCCGGGCGGGATCGAACCCGCGCCACAGAATTACGAATCCTGAGCGATATCCCACCAGGCTACCTGGCCCCCTTATCCCACCAGGCTACCTGGCCCCCTGTGTGAGTGTGTGTGTGTGTGGTGTGTGTGTGTGTGGTGTGTGTGATGTGTGTGGTGTGTGTGTGGTTGTGTGTGTGTGTGTGGTGTGTGTGTGCGTGTGTGTACCACGAACTGCACACAAGGAAAACCGGATTTCTGTGTACAAATAACATATTGTTAGTAATGCTTTTACCAGCCAATTCCTGGTTTAAGATGACACCAATACCGTTAAATCTTGACTCTCCTCCTCTCTCAATCTCCTCTAGTCTCTCTCGTCTCCGCTCTCTCTCTCTCTCCTTATCTCTT
>WNGS01163002.1:13903830-13917692 GCA_020271785.1 Procambarus virginalis | reverse complement strand
CCATTTGTTCGACCCATTCCTTCAGCTTGTCTAGGTCTTCTTGAAGCCTCAAACAGTCCTCTTCTGTTTTAATCCTTCTCATAATTTTGGCATCGTCCGCAAACATGGAGAGAAATGAATCGACCCTCCGGAGATCATTTACATATTTCAGAAACAAAAAGGACCGAGTACAGAGCCCTGTGGACTCCACTGGTGACTTCACGCCAATCGGAGGTTTCACCCCTTACCGTAACTCTCTTCTTCCTATTGCTTAGGTACTCCCTTATCCACTGGAGCACCTTACCAGTTACACCTGCCTGTCTCTCCAGCTTGTACCAGCCTCTTATGCGGTACTGTGTCAAAGGCTTTCCGACAGTCCAAGAAAATGCAGTCCGCCCAGCCCCTCTTTCTTGCTTAATCTTTGTCACCTGATTGTAGAATTCTATCAAGCCTGTAAGGCAAGATTTTCCCTCCCTGAACCCATTGGCGATTTGTCACGAAGTCTCTTCTCTCCAGATGTGTTACCAGGTTTTTTCTCACGATCTTCTCCATCACCTTGCATGGTATACAAGTCAGGACACTGGCCTGTATTTCAGTGCCTCTTGCCTGTCGCCCTTTTTGTATATTGGGACCACATTCGCCGTCTTACATATTTCTGGTAGGTCTCCCGTCTCCAGTGACTTACTATACACTATGGAGAGTGGCAAGCAAAGTGCCTCTGCACACTCTTTCAGTATCCAAGGTGAGATCCCGTCTGGCCCAACAGCCTTCCTAACATCCAGATCCAGCAGGTGTTTCTTTACCTCCTCTCTCGTAATTTCGAACTCTTCCAAGGCCGCCTGATTTACCTCCCTTTCTCCTAGCACAGTGACCTCACCTTGTTCAATTGTGAAGACGTCCTGGAACCTCTTGTTGAGTTCTTCACACACCTCTTTGTCATTCTCTGTATACCTGTCCTCGCTTGTTCTAAGTTTCAATACCTGTTCTTTCACTGTTGTTTTCCTTCTGATGTGACTGTGGAGTAGCTTTGGTTCGGTCTTGGCTTTGTTTGCTATATCATTTTCAAAACTTTTCTCTGATTCTCTTCTCACCCAGACGTACTCATTCCTGGCTCTCTGGTATCTCTCTCTGCTTTCTGGTGTTCTGTTATTCCGGAAGTTCCTCCACGCCCTTTTGTTCAGTTTCTTCGCTTCCATACATTCCCTATTATACCATGGATTCTTCTGTTGCTTCTCGGATTTTTCCTTTGGACCGGGATGAACCTGTTTACTGCCTCCTGACACTTTTGGGTAACATAGTCCATCATACCCTGTACAGACTTATCTCTGAGGTCTGAGTCCCAAGGTATTTCACTTAGGAAACTTCTCATCTGTACATAATTCCCCTTTCGGAATGCCAGCCTTTTGATTCCTAGTTCTTTTTTGGGGAGATATTCCTAGCTCTACCAGGTACTCAAAGTTTAATACACTATTTAGGGAAATATCAAATCAAGCATTGCTGGTTCATCTTCTCCTCTCATTCTTGTTGGGTCACTGACGTGCTGGCTTAGAAAGTTTCTTGTTGCCACATCCAGCAGCTTAGCTCTCCATGTTTCTGGTCCTCCATGCGGGTCTCTGTTCTCCCAATCTATTTTCCCATGGTTGAAGTCTCCCATTATTAGTAGTCCAGATCCATTCCTGCTAGCAACAGAAGCTGCTCTTTCTATTATGTTAATGGTGGCCATGTTGTTTCTATCATATTCCTGTCTAGGTCTTCTGTCATTTGGTGGAGGATTATATATGACTACGACTATAATTTTTTTCCCTCCATTTGTTATGTGTGTGTGTGTGTGTGTGTGTGTGTGGTGTGTGTGTGTGTTGTGTGTGGTGTGTGTGTGTGTGTGTGTGTTTGTGTTTGTGTGTGTGTGTGTGTGTGTGTGTGTGTGGTGTTTGTGTGTGTGTGTGTGTGTGTATTCACCTAGTTGTATTCACCTAGTTGTGTTTGCGGGGGTTGAGCTTTGCTCTTTCGGCCCGCCTCTCAACTGTCAATCAACTGTTTACTAACTACTTTTTTTCACACCACAACACACACACCAGGAAGCAGCCCGTGACAGCTGACTAACTCCCAGGTACCTGTTTACTGCTAGGTAACAGGGGCATTCAGGGTGAAAGAAACTTTGCCCATTTGTTTCTGCATCGTGCGGGAATCGAACCCGCGCTACAGAATTACGTGTCCTGCGCGCAATCCACCAGGCTACGAGGCCCACCCCCCTGTGTGTATGTGTGTGTGTACTCACCTCACCTATTACTCATCTATTTGTGCTTACGGGGGTTGAGCTTTGGCTCTTTGGTCCCGCCTCTCAACTGGCAATCAACTGGTGTATAGATTCCTGAGCCTATTGGGCTCTATCATATCTACATTTCAAACTGTGTATGGAGTCTGCCTCCACCACAACACTACTTATTGCATTCCATTTGTTAACTACTCTGACACTGAAAAATTCTTTCTAACGTCTCTGTGGCTCATGTGGGTACTTAGTTTCCACCTGTGTCCCCTTGTTCGCGTCCCACCAGTGTTGAATAGTTTATCCTTGTTTACCAGGTCGGTTCCTCTGAGGATTTTGTAGGTTGTGATCATGTCTCCTCTTACTCTTCTGTCTTCCAGTGTCGTAAGGTGCATTTCCCGCAGCCTTTCCTCGTAACTCATGCCTCTTAGTTCTGGGACTAGTCTAGTGGCATACCTTTGGACTTTCTCCAGCTTCGTCTTGTGCTTGACAAGGTACGGCCTCCATTCTGGGGCCGCATACTCCAGGATTGGTCTTACATATGTGGTGTACAAGATTCTTAATGATTCCTTACACAGGTTCCTGAACGCTGTTTTGATGTTAGCCAGCCTCGCATATGCCGCAGACGTTATTCTTTTTATGTGGGCTTCAGGAGACAGATTTGGTGTGATATCAACTCCTAGATCTTTCTCTCTGTCCGTTTCATTAAATACTTCATCTCCTATTCGGTATCCTGTATTTTCCCTCCTGTTTCCACTGCCTAGTTTCATTACTTTGCATAAACTCTGGTTGAACTTCAACAGCCATTTGTTGGACCATTCACTCAGTCTATCTAGGTCATCTTGTAGCCTCCTACTATCATCCTCAGTTTCAATCCTCCTCATAATTTTTGCATCGTCGGCAAACATTGAGAGGAACGAATATATACCCTCTGGGAGATCATTTACATATACCAGAAAAAGTATAGGTCCAAGGACTGACCCCTGCGGGACTCCACTTGTAACGTCTCGCCAATCTGAGACCTCACCCCTCACACAGACTCGTTGTCTCCTATTGCTTAGGTACTCCTCTATCCACCGAAGTACCTTCCCTTTCACTCCAGCCTGCATCACCAACTTTCGCACTAGCCTCTTGTGTGGTACTGTATCAAAGACTTTCTGACAATTCAAAAATATGCAGTCTGCCCACCCTTCTCTTTCTTGCCTTATTTTTGTTGCCTGGTCGTAGAATTCTAGTAACCCTGTGAGGCAGGACCTGCCATCCCTGAACCCATGTTGATGCTGTGTTACAAAGTTCCTTCGCTCCAGATGTTCCACTAGTTTTTTTCGCACAATCTTCTCCATCAGCTTGCATGGTATGCAGGTTAGGGACACTGGCCTGTAGTTCAGTGCTTCCTGTCTATCCCCTTGTGTGCGTGTGTGTGTGTGTGTGTGTGTGTGTGTGTGTGTGTGTGTGTGTGTGTGTGTGTGTGTGTGTGTGTGTGTGTGTGTGTGTGTGTGTGTGTGTGTGTGTGTGTGCATACGTGCGTGCTTGCATGCGTGCGGGCGTGCGGGCGTGCGTGCGTGCATGCGTGCATGCGTGCATGTGACGACCTGTACGTGATACCCTGTCGACTGTTCTGAATTCTTCGATCTCAAACAATCATAATGTTCGACACTATTTTTAATTCCAATAGATTACAGTGTAGATCTTGCTAGTGTGAACCATCGCCACGACTTGCAGCCGACCTCGCAGCCAGCGGTGGGTCCCTCGCCTCCTTAACGTCAATGACCCCGCTATTAAGATGACAGGAAAATAAAGCAACCATCCAATTATACACAGTCTTGTGCTGTTAAAGTGTGTGCTTATCTGATGAAAACATAATTATATTCCATTTCCTATGTTCGGATATCGGATGGTCCTGAGGACAACCAGGAGATGGATGAGGATATCACGATATAAGAAAAAAAACATGTTTTATCAATATTTTCAAAGAATTTCCGTGTAGGAGAACACACTGCTCATGGGTTATCCTTCTCTAGGGTTAACCCTTCCTAGAATCAAGAGCCGACAGGCACAGGGAGGCCCAGCGGCCTACACAACCCGCCCTACAGCTTCAGGTATGCACCAGGTGTCGACCTTGGCTAGCCCCAAGCGGCAAGAACTCCCTGTGAAAGGTGGTGTTGGTGGTGGCTTGTCTGTATATAAGCGCTTTCTCGCCTCCCAGAGAGCATCACCCTCTCGCCAGCTCCCCCTTCACATCCACCATGAAGCTCGTGAGTACCGCCTCCACCATTGTTACTTTGGTATATTTGCTCTATAATGACAGGAGCACTGGACACTGGTCTTCCACCTGGGCACTGGTCTTCCACATGGGCACCGGTCTTCCACTTGGGCACCAGTCTTCCACCTGGGCACTTGTGTTCCACCTGGGCAATGGTCTTCAACTTGGGCACTGGTCTTCCACTTGGGCACCGGTCTTCCACTTGAGCACTTGTGTTCCACCTGGGCACTTGTGTTCCACTTGGGCACCGGTCTTCCACTTGAGCACCTGTGTTCCACCTGGGCAATGGTCTTCAACTTGGGCACTGGTCTTCCACCTGGGCACTGGTCTTCCACTTGCCCAGGCTCTCCTGGCTCGGGTTAGCCAGTGGACTTATCCATATTATTATGGAGTCTGGGCATAGGTTGAATATTTGGCAAAGTGTTTGTGAACATTTGGGATAGTTTAGGATGAGAGGCTGTTTGTAATCCATGAGCCAGTATGTGCATTATGAGAGATATGGTTGGATATGATTTGTTTTGCATTATGAGATCACAATGTGTCTCATAATGTGCTTCATAATACACACACATTGGGTATAGCATGGTCTGCTTGTGACTTATATCTGCTGGCGTCTGATGTCTGCTAGTGACTGAAGTTTGCTTGTGATTGATGTCTGCTAGTGACATAATATATCTGCTAGTGATATGTCTGCCAGTGGCTGATGTCTGTTATCCAAATATGTTTCCTAAAGTGCCTTGTGTTTGCTAGCGACTGATATCTGCTAGTATCTCATGTTTGCTTGTGACGTGTGTCTGCTAGCGACTGATATCTGCTAGTAACTCATGTTTGCTTGTGACGTGTGTCTGCTAGCGACTGATATCTGCTAAGCAGCGTCAGGACAAAATACACACAGCAGCACCACCTGCATATAGGAACTCTTATGAAGGCGCTAAATCATTTTTTCCCCGCTTATTTTTAAGGCCCCATAACCCAGTATCAGGGTTCACCTTATGTTAAAATTACGTGTGTGTCGTAATTCTCAGTTTACCTCATGGTAAACCTCGTGGTACATGGAGATAATTATCAGTTTCCCTGATGTTAACCTTCTCCTACGGTGCCTCACCTGCCTCTCCCTTTGCCTGTCGCAGGTGCTCCTCGCCTGCCTGGCCGCCGTCGCCGTCGCCGCCCCTCAGCGCGACCCTAAACCGGAATTAGCCACAGTCCTGAGAGACGACAGAGAGGACAGCGGCGACGGCAACTTCAAGTACGAGTTCGAGACCTCTAACGGCATCATTCAGAGTATTACCGGGTACCCTGGAGCAGAGGGCTCAAGCAACATCCAGGGATCCTTCAGGTGAGTGTCCACGATCCGTATTCCACTTGGGAGTCTTTGTATGTTATTAAAGCTTTAGTTATCAGTTGCTCTTGTCTGAAGATTCAGTATTTATCTTGCGGTTATTTATTACTATGACACAGTCATGTTCATAGTATTTGGAGTTATAAATTTCTGAGAAAAGTTGATAGATACCTTCAGTTTAAATACTCCCTAAAGAGCATCGTCAGACTTCAAAAGAATCATTATGATAACAGATATAACAATCATATAATTTGTATTTAAAGCAACACATTAGCATTGAGAGGCTCAGCGTAGTAGTCGGTAATCTAGAAAGACTAATGTTCTTTTTTCCTCAGCTTCCCACTCGATGATGGAAGTCTGGCATCTTACACCTTTGTCGCCGACGAGAACGGCTACCAGCCACAGTCCGACCTCATCCCCGTGGCCCCCCCACTTCCCCCTCACGTTATCGAACTCCTGCAGATCGTCGAACAACTGAAAGCTCAGGGAGCAAAATGGGACGACCAAGGAACGCGGATCAACTAAACATCTCAACATAAGACACACTCAAGGCTGATGATCACAACCTCCACACGACTTCCGCTGAACCTGGAGGGTCCACATACGAGGTCAAAGTGACCTCAGACGGCTGGGCCGTCACCCTCCAGTTTCATCGAGGGAAACCTGTAACTCCTCCATTAATGCCGACGGATCATCTTGGACCGTCGGCTCTGTAGTGTGCATCTTCGCCTTCACACTTTGCAACGTTCTTCACATCCTATCAACAAGGTCATCACATCCTTACTCACACGGACACCCTCGCTGGACACATCCCGTCCTGCCCATAATATGGACACCCCATCTCCATGGACACTCTTGTATGTACATAGTTAAAGGACTACAGCTTCGGGGCAACATCAAGCATCTAAGATCACCGGGACGAATCCAATGCTTGTGATCAATTTGTAATAAACTCCCTGCAGCCAGAACTCCCTTTCACTCTCCTTTGACCCCTGAACATGTGATGCTTGCCAGCCTGAGTTCTGTTACTTTCTTCTTACCTCTCACTAATCCAGCCAGAGCTTTAACACTCATTTTCAACTACTTCTTTTTGACAGCTAAGGCACTCAGAGCACTTCCACTTCTCCTACTACCAATCGGTGCGTAATATGAAAAGCCACAGCTCTTTGTCACCTTCCTTTATGTACTCAGTATGCACTCCATGCTTGATCGGATGTGTAGAATCCTGATTTTTATATATATTAAAGTGTGGATTATAAAAGCAAGCATATTCATGGAGGGATAAAAGTTAATAATATTGTTAATATTACAAGCGGCCCGCGTCACAACCTTCCACGCGATCTTCCACCATATTTTAACTTTTAGATAAGATACATTAACCATCACATTCACTAGCGGCAAGTGTGAACACAATGCACCATTGTTGATTCACAATCCTTCAGTCGTCCAAGAGGGCGCAACACAAGCCGCACTCTTCCCTCTGTGTTGAGTGATCTTGAGAGAGCAACTTGCAAACACACTCGATGGTGAAATACAATTTGTTAACTATATATATAATACACTCTAAACTGCCACACGACCTTTGTGATGGAGAGGCTGCGTGCGCCACATTAATCTAACTTCATCATTTTGCTTCTCACTAGACGAGCAACAGTATCCTAAATATTGTCATACTTGAGATAAAATTATGGAGAGCAATCTCACATTAGTGGCGATACTCCATTACAGACCAGAGATGCGAGTTGAAGACTGTTGTTCATTGATCTGCGTCTTGGTGAAGAGCTTGAATGTTGAACGCAGATACGTTTGTCCTTATTGAATACATATTTAAACCAAAATTGTATACAACTAGAAAAAAAGATTAACTTGCTGCAAAGTCATATCAGTGCGTTAACAATTTTCCTGCAGTTCGCGGAGCAAGTTTCTTTTTTCATCAAAGCATTTGTGTTTAATTATCTAGAAGTATACTTCACTACTAGAATTATTTCCAAGTAACTTTCCCTCCTAGTAGTTTTAGATTCGTACATAATTAAAATCACACACACACACACACACACACACACACACACACACACACACACACACACACACACACACACACACACACACACACACACACACACACACACACACACACACACACACACACACACACACACACATACACACACACACTCACTCTCTCTCTCTCTCTCTCTCTCTCTCTCTCTCTCTCTCTCTCTCTCTCTCTCTCTCTCTCTCTCTCTCTCTCTCTCTCTCTCTCTCTCTCTCTCTCTCTCTCTCTCTCTTGGGGGTGACCTCGCGGCTGAGTGGACTGCTCTCGGGAATGTAGTCCTAATGGCACGGGTTCGATTTCCGGCTTTGGCGAAAACAAATGAGTTTCTTTCACCCTGATGTACCTATTCACCTATCAATAAATAGGTACCTGGGAGTTTGACAGCTGCTACGGGCTGCGTCCTGGGGATGTGTGTATTGTGTGTGTACTCACCTATTTGTACTCACCTATTTGTACTCACCTATTTGTGCTTGCGGGGGTTGAGCTTTGGCTCTTTGGTCCCGCCTCTCAACTGTCAATGAACTGGTGTACAGATTCCTGAGCCTACTGGGCTCTATCATATCTACATTTGAAACTGTGTATGGAGTCAGCCTCCACCACATCACTACCTAATGCATTCCATCCGTTAACTACTCTGACACTGAAAAAGTTCCTTCTAACGTCCCTGTGGCTCATGTGGGTACTCAGTTTCCACCTGTGTCCCCTTGATCGCGTACCACCAGTGTTGAATAGTTTATCCTTGTTTACCCGGTGGATTCCCCTGAGGATTTTGTAGGTTGTGATTATGTCTCCCCTTACTCTTCTGTGTGTGTGTGTGTGTGTGTGTGTGTGTGTGTGTGTGTGTGTGTGTGTGTGTGTGTGTGTGTGTGTGTGTGTGTGTGTGTGTGTGTTAACTCACCTAGTTGTGCTTGCGGGGGATGAGCTTTGTCTCATTGGTCCCGCCTCTCAACCGTAAATGAACTGGTGTACAGATTCCTGAGTCTATTGGGCTCTATCATACCTATATTTCAAACTGTATGTGTGTGCGTGTGTTAGAGAGAAAAATATATAGTATCTACATTAGAGGAAAAATAGATTCGTTAGAAAGGCCGGGTCCAAGAGCTAATAGCTATATTCTGCAGATACAAATAGTAAATACAATTAGTAAATACACACACAGAATGACATTTTCAGCATGAAAATTAGCAAAAAAAACATCATGCCTATAGAACCTCGATCCTTGGGCCGGAATATACTCACTCCTGGTATTGCGATGCTGTCACCCACAGCCTCATCAATCACGCCTTTCCCTTGGCAGATGTGAAACAAAAACCAGCCCTCCATTTGAATGAGCACTCGATGAGAGAGAGATATCATTCAGTCATTCAGTTGTGCCTTGGTATGTGGGACAAGACAGGCTCGGACCCACACCTACATATGGCCGCAGCCCCGAGATAAACCTGCAATATTTTATGATAATGACTTGATCACTAGTTCAGAGTCTGGAGACTTACCGTTCTCACTTGGATATTGTTCTTGTTCAACTGTTTTACAAGCCATGGATACGCAGTCTTCGATGGGGAAATATATGTTATGTTTCTGTTTGTCAAAAGGTGTTCATTTGAGAAATATGAATATGGATAATCTGTTTGAAAATTTTGCTTAAAGGAACCAAAATGCTGCCATAGTCTCACCTGGGTAGTGAGACTGACGCTGAAATTTACGTAGGTTTCCTGAAGAGTGAACATCACCCCTGAAGTTGCTGGCGCCTCCCATGAACAGTACTCACCTAGTTGTGCTTGCGGGGGTCGAGCATCGGCTGTTTGGTCCCGCTTTTCACCCGTCAATCAACTGGTGTACAGATTCCTGAGCCTACTGGGCTCTATCAGATCTACATTTAAAACTGTGTATGGAGTCAGCCTCCTTCACATCACTTCCTAATGCATTCGTCTGTTAACTACTCTGACACTAAAAAAAAGTTCTTTATAATGTCTCTATGGTTCATTTGGGCACTCAATTTCCATCTGTGTCCCTTTGTGCACGTCCCTCTTGTGTTAAATAAACTGAATTTACTCTATCAATTTCTCAGAGAATCTTGTAGGTAGTGCTCATGTTCAGTGTGTAACAAGGACTAATTCTTTACATATATGTGTCTCTCAATCGAACTAACATCTTTCACATTCACGAGAAGCCAACACTAGTGATACAACAGTGTCACAACACATCACACACCCCAGAGTAGTTTGGGGTATGTGAACAACAAACCACAGTCACAGTAACAAAGTGAACCAATCATAGTCACCCCGTTCACTTTGCACCTTGAATGGCTACCTAGATTATTATTTTCCACCTTTTCCATATATATATATGATATATATTGTTGGCAGCTTATGTTCTCTGGCTTAATTATAACCAGCTAGTACACAATTACACTCTACTCCTAAGCTTGGCCAGGCCAGTGATCCCACAAGATAGGCCTGTCCAGTTACTAGGAGGCTTCTCCCACAAGCTAGGTGTGGCCAGTGATCCCATAAGCCGGTCCAGGTTTTTGGTTCCCTAAGCAAATCCTAGATTGGTTCTTCCAAGCCTTTACTAGTTCCTCCAAGCTTTACTTGTGGCCACATAAGCCTATCTGGTTCGAGATCATACAATACAGTTCTGACTAGTGGCCCCTTGAGCTTGTGGGATCCTGTGGCCCTGTGATCAAAGAGAAAGATACAATAACAAAAGACTTCCTTGGAACGCATGAGCACAGATGCTGTTCTTTAGGCCATGTTTGAACATTGAACCTCTGAATACACATTTATGACTTGTGCGCATAAATAGAGGGTTTATTTGACCTTGTGATCACAGATAAAGGGGTTCTTTGATATTTAAAACCCAACTTTGCCTTCACCAACAACTGCGTTTAATTAAACACTTAGATTCTCAACAGGTGTGACCTGAAGCCGCTGGTCAGGTTCAGACTGAAAACAGGATCCAAATCTAGGTTGCTAGTTGGGGCAAGATTTTTCCATTTCGATAATCCTTGTCGTTTGACTTTTACCTCAGTCTTTTGAATTCGGGTTAATTTTATTCGTTTACCATTAAAATCATCGTGTGTGTTTAAAGTTGTTTTTTAATTTTCTGTTGTTCATTTTAATTTTCACAGCAAGGCAACACTCTGAATTTGTCAGGGACATTAAGAGTGTTAGGTCATTAACACAACAGCATAACTAGATTCGATGTAATATTCATTCACCTGCTGGCCCTGAAGCGAGGCTGTATGTCAGAGACAAGGCACCCAAGGATGAGAGGCCAGCAGCCATTCATGGAAACTGGCCAAAATGATAATATTTATCGTTGCTTTACCACCATAGCGAGATATCGTCAAATAGCTGCACCGGCTGGACGAGAGAATCAAAGGGTAAATGGAGTATCTATCAATAAAAATGTTCTTTGCTGAGACGTGAGCAGCAGGCCAGGGGAAGCAGGTTCAGTGTAACGACCCCAAGTCGTCGACCAGTCGAGCCGAACCCGGGGTCTTGCTCGAGGTCTTGTCCCGCTAGACCACTTTCCCTTTCCCTCCCTCTCACATTATATAGATGGAGTGCTGGAATAATATAAATATATATATATACTAGGAGGGGTGGGGGTACCCGGCCGTGCACGTATCTGTCGCTTTGACTCCTATCTATCTATATCTATCTATCTATCTATCTATCTATCTATCTATCTATCTATCTATCTATCTATCTATCTATCTATCTATCTATCTATCTATCTATCTATCTATCTGTTTATACCTGTCCATCCAACTTCCCATCCATTTGACCAGCTCCGTAAATTTATATATCTACTATCTATCTATCTATCTATCTATCTATCTATCTATCTATCTATCTATCTATCTATCTATCTATCTATCTATCTATTTATCTATCTATCTATCTATCTATCTATTTATCTATCTATCTATCTATCTATCAGTTTATATTTTCCTGTACAGTAGATTTTTTTTTATTAATACATGAGGTACATCTGCATTAGTGCAGTTACCCTAGACTATATGAAGTAGAGTACAGTGTGTCAAAAAATCTAACTAGGTGATGCTAAACAATACCCATCGCACAGGATGGTTAGTCATACAGAGGCATGTGATCGGCAGTCTGCACTGGCAGACTCCGGATGCATTTTTAGGATATCATCACCACAAGAGTGAATAAGGTAGCAGTGGTAATAAAAGTCCCCATCTCGCAGGATCTTATCTTGAGATCATAAGGATGGTTAGTCATACAGGGCCATATGTTCTGTAGCCTGCACTGGCAAATTTTGGGTACACTGTGAGGATATCTTCAAGAATACGAGAGTGAATAAAGTAATTGCAAAGCTCCAGGTACCTCATGCCAACTGGTCTGAAAGGTCTAATAACTGGGCATTCGGTGATGTAGTGTGGGAGATCATGCCGCAGTTCCTGCTCACAGAGTTTGCAACTGGAGTGCTCAGGATTGGGAGATCCGTCACCTGCAGCCACCTGCCACAGGTAACGGTAACCCAACCTGATCCTTGCAACCACTGTGTCGCACAGTCTGGTGGACGTTTTGTGCTGCCCATAGATATAGGTTTCAGATCTGAACAAATCATAGCTTTTTATACTAGTACTTTCAGGTCGTTGGGAGTCAGTAATTAATCTCTTCTTTCCTACTAGACCTGAGTGTGAATTTTTGGACCAATACAGTTTTGATAGTGAGAATGCGGGATATCGTAACCTAAACATCTTCATCTTGTGTGCACGCTAATTTGGCTGCAAGTCTGTCTCCATATGATGGTTATGTTTATGTGTGATTATCCAGTTCAAAGGAGATCGAGACCGTTTACTCCTGCAGCATTGGGGCATTATATTGGTAGTAATAGGTTCTCTTGCCTGTCCGTCTTCCAGAGAATTTCGATGCTGAAAGGCAGAATTTTAATACACAAAATAATATTCCTCCTCCCATGTTGTTTTAGATACTGTAGATCATAAAAGTTTGCCGGAAACTCTACGGAAATCACATGCCATTTATTTCAACAGAGAAAATCGCATGGGGTAGGGGGGGGAAGGTAGGGAATTTTTTGTTTTTTTCTTAAAGGATTAACCTAGGCCCTACATCACCCCTAGTCCATCCTATATCCAGACCATTTCCACTGAATTGTGGTGAGGCATAGTCCCAAGCATCTAGGGCTCCAACTTGGACATACAACTAACCCATTTTTTTCATATTGTAACCAGGAGGGGGGGATATTTAAGAGGAATGACTGTTTTCCATTATTCAGAGATCTATTATATCGATCCTCATTATCTGTTCATTTATCTATCCATCGATTTATCCTCCAGACTACCATCCATATATACATCTATTTATCCTCTTGGTACCAACAGAATGTCCACATCGGTCCATCCATCTACCTATCGTATTTTCCATATATATGTAACAATCGATCCATCCATTTAATTTACATTCCTATCTATTCATCTATCCACCTATCTAATTAATGTAATCATCCTTATAGTCCTGCGTTTTATCCTCTATCTATCTATCCGTCTATCCATCCATCGATCTATCTTTCTCACCTATTCCTTACATCTATATGTCCAATCTATCTACCCAATCTCTATGAAACCTATACTTTTCCGTCCTATCTTTCCCATTTGTAGCCTATCCATCTAAATATACCTATCCTATTCAGCCATCTGTTCTCCATCTATTCATCTATCTGTCCAATTATCTACCATTTATCTGTCCATCTATCCTTTACAATTCATCAATATCTATCACCTTCTTCTCATTCATCAATCTATCAATCATTCTAGCCTCTCCACTACTACGCACTATCCATCCAGTGTCATTCATCTGGGATGTATGGGACTCGACAGTGGGACCCTCACGTGATGTGAGGCCGACGCCTACCTATTTTAGTATCCATCCTCTCATTTATTCATCACTCTACATCCTTTATTCCATCA
>WNGS01163002.1:13872469-13883603 GCA_020271785.1 Procambarus virginalis | reverse complement strand
TGGAAGAGAAAACATACACTCCCTTGAACAGTATATTCTACAATGTCCCATATTGACTGACTTTAACCCTCCTGGTCTGACGTATGCTGAACTCTGTAACTGCTGTATGAATTACAGTTGATGATATATTGGACTTGAACCCAAGATTGGCATTGTAATACATCTTTTATACAATGCATGTACCTGTAACCTGAACTTGTAAAAGCATCTTAATCACCTTCAGTGGTTAAGCGTTTAATATCACAGTAGTTTCTATAGGAGCTATCTTACTCTGTCAAAGTAGGAGAAACATAGGTGTATGTATATTTACACACACACACACAATATTAGAGATATATATATATATGATAGATATATATATAGATATATAGCATATATATAGTCTAGATATATATCTATTATTATATACCTAATATATAGATGAATAGATATAATAATAGCGATATAATAGCTAGAGCTATAGATCTATCTACTATATATATCTAAAGTATATATCTATCTCTTCTCCTAATATATATATCTCTCGATATATCTATATATAATACTATAATATTATATAGTTATATGTCGTACCTAGTAGCCAGAACTCACTTTTTGCCTACTATGCAAGCCCCGATTTGCCTCATAAGCCAAGATTTCCTGATTAATATATTTTTTCTAATTTTTTCTTATGAAAAGATAAAGCTACCCATTTCATAATGTATGAGGTCAATTTTTTTTCATTGGAGTTAAAATTAACGTAGATATATGACCGAACCTAACCAACCCTACCTAATCTAACCTAACCTAGTCTATCTTTATAGGTTAGGTTAGGATTAGGTAGCCGAAAAGTTAGGTTAGTTAGGTTAGGTAGGTTAGGTAGTCGAAAAAACAATTAATTCATGAAAACTTGGCCTATTAGGCAATCGGGCCTTGCATAGTAGGCTGACAAGTGCGTTCTGGCTACTAGGTACGACATATATATATATATATATATATATATATATATATATATATATATATATATATATATATATAAATATCTATATATATATACAAATATATATATATATATAATCGGGGCCTAGCATAGTATATATATATATATATGATATATAATTATATATATATATATATATATATACTATATATACATATATATATATAATATTATATATATATATATATATATATATATATATCCCACCAGGAGACCTCGAACCCTAGCCAGCACAGAAGCCTTCCAGCAACTGGCATAACAGGTACGCCTTTAACCACTACACCACGCTCAGACCCTTAATAGAGATGGTAATTTCGGGGTATTTCAAACACCTCAAAGACACCACCCCCAGGGCAACTAGAGCAAGTGAGGGGTCATTTTACGTTTTGTTCATCAAGTCCCTGTTAATATGGGAGAACACTGTGTCTATGCTTGATGCCCAACTTGCTAAAAATGCAAGTGAAGTTATACAACTTTAGAAACACTTTCCCACCAGGAGACTCGAACCCTAGCCAGCAAAGAAGCCTTCCAGCAACTGGCATAACAAAGTTAAAGGCGTACCTGTTATACGCCATTTATTTTTTTGTGTCGGCAATTCATTTTTTTGTGTTGCCCCAAAAATTGAGGTGATTTGATAAAATGCTGTGCCCAAGATTACCATCCGAGTGCCGGCGGAGAAGTGGTTCAAATAGCTTCGGCTATCACTTCTTATGTCCGGTCGTGATGGTCAAGCGGATTAAGGCGTCCCTGTACATACCAGTTGCGTTGCTCCTGGCAGTATGGGTTCGAGTCACTTCTGGGGTGTGAGTTTTCAGTTATATATATATATATTATATATATATACTATATATATATATATATATATATATATAATATATATATATATTATATGCGAACACTGCCTGAATGGTCCCCAGGACTATATGCGAAGAAAACTCCACCCCAGCAGTGACTCGAACCCAGTCCACTTCTGGGTTCGAGTCACTTCTGGGGTGTGAGTTTTCATTCAATATATATATATATATATATATACTATATATAGTCTATAATATATATATATATATATATATATATAATATATATATATATATATATATATATATAATATGCTCTGCTTTTTGACAGAGGTCGTAATATATATGTAATTCTGTGCTTCATCCTACCTACCTCCTGTCCTTCATCAATATCCTATCCTGTGCTTCAGCCTACAGTATATATATATATATATATATATAATATATGTCGTACCTAGTAGCCAGAACTCACTTTTTGGCCCTACTATGCAAGGGCCCGATTTGCCTAATAGGCCAAGTTTTCCTGAATTAATTGTTTTTCGACTACCTAACCTACCTAACTAACCTAACCTAACTTTTTGGGCTACCTAACCTAACCTAACCTATAAAGATAGGTCTAGGTTAGGTTAGGTGGTTGTTGTTCAGTTCGTATTCGGTCATATATCTACGTTAATTTTAACTCCATTAAAAAAATTGACCTCATACATAATGAAATGAGTAGCTTTATCATTCATAAGAAAAAAATTAGAGAAAATATATTAATTCAGGAAAACTTGGCTTATTAGGCAAATCGGGCCTTGCATAGTAGGGAAAAAGTGAGTTCTGGCTACTAGGTACGACATATATATATATATATATATATATATATATATATATATATATATATATATATATATATATATATATATATATGTCGTACCTAGTAGCCAGAACGCACTTCTCAGCCTACCCTACTATGCAAGGCCCGATTTGCCTAATAAGCCAAGTTTTTATGAATTAATAAATTTTCTCTAATTTTTTTCTTATGAAATGATAAAGCTACCCATTTCATTATGTATGAGGTCAATTTTTTTTTATGGAGTTAAAATTAACGTAGATATATGACCGAACCTTACCAACCCTACCTAACCTAACCTAATCTATCTTTATAGGTTAGGTTAGGTAAAATTAGGTAGCCGAAAAAGTTAGGTTAGGTTAGGTAGGTTAGGTAGTCGAAAAATACATAATTCATGAAAACTTGGCTTATTAGGCAAATCGGGCCTTGCATAGTAGGGTAGGCTGAGAAGTGCGTTCTGGCAACTAGGTACAACATATATATATATATATATATATATATATATATATATATATATATATATATATATATATATATATATATATGTGTGTGTATTCACTTAGTTGTATGTGTGTGTGTATGTGTGTGTGTGTGTGTGTGTGTGTGTGTGTGTGTGTGTGTGTGTGTGTGTGTGTGTGTGTGTAAGTGTGATATGTGTTGGTATATGTGTATATATGTTTATGTGTGTGTATTGTATACAAGGTATGTGGAAGCTGGTCAGAATTGTATTTCTTCTTTGTAAACACATTAATGACATTATGTAAAAAGACACCTCGAACACTGTCTATGTAGGACAGACGGAAATCTGTGTATATATGTTTGCAGGTTAGCTTAGCATTTTCAAAGCACTACAATTCACTTTCTGTGTTTGACTGTTCAATAAATCCCTCGACAATATGTTTAACAAATCTCTCCCCGAGTCATTGGAGGACAGAAGAAAATGTATATATGTTTGTTAGCATGTAAATGTGTGACCACGTCTGTGGTAGAAAATAATAAAAAAAAAACTTCCCTCACCCTCACTACCTTCCCATCCCCTCACCATCTTCCATCCCTCACCACCACCATCCCTCTTCCTCACCACCTTCCCTCTCCCTCACTACCTTCCCTCTCCCTCACTACCTATAAGGAAGGTAGTGAGGGAGACCTGTACAGTAATGAGGGTCAATGTAATGACTTGGGCTATTGTGATGATGGATGTGTAGTAAAGATGGTTACAGTGATGCGGATAGTGTGTAGTGAAGATGTGACTTCAGTCACCTGTGCCACCCCGGATACCTCTTTTACTCAGTTTACATGAGAGACTAACAATTTTATTTATATTCTAAGCTGCATCTCTTATGAAACCCATCCCTGCCTTGTGTGACAGCGCTCAACAGAAAGTCGTTTCTACAATTCATTCATTAAACATTGACTGCAACCCATGATATATATGTGTTCAGCCTACAGTTTAGACTTATTGTCTTGGTATGACCCTCTGTCCTATGTGGCAGTGAATACCAGCATTATCCTTACTTTAATAAGACTTCATTGAAATCCTCAGATTAGGCAAAATTGTAATTAATTTTGTCAATAAAGATGTTAATTAATAATAATAATAATAATAATGCCTGTTCAAGGTTGGTGGTCAAAATGTTGATCTATGTGGGTCGACCTTCTTGAAAGGAGGCAGTTGGGCCGACTCCTCTCCTATGACAGCCCCTCCAAACTCAAATGTCACCCTGCAATTTTAACGCCCCATCTGAAATACAACCATGGAGAGATGACAAGTAGACAGATAAACGAACAGTGAGGCAATGAAACAGAAGACATATTTATATAGATTTATCTGTTTCGAGGTTGTTCTAGATAGATTATAATTCCAATATGCTTTAGAATTTATATGATACAAGCTTGCTCTAATATATATATATATATATATATATATATATATATATATATATATAATATATAATATATATATTGGGATGGCCCCATTGTAGACAAAGTTGCTGCAGAGTGCCTGGGTGCTGCATCAACACAGCACGACATTGCTCGCCTCACAGCAGTAGCAGCCCCTCATGCAGGGGATTTCCTGTTAGCAACCCCAATGTCGGCAACTGGCACGCGTCTCACACCACACGCCCTCCGAATTGCTGTGGCCCTCCGCCTTGCTGCCCCAATCCACACCAGATATAGGTGTATTTGCGGCGAGGTGGTGGCTGACAGGTACGGCCACCATGGCCTACTCTGCCAAGCACGGGAGGATGGCACTCGAGGCACAGTGAAGTTAACGACATCATCAAGAGGAGCCTCACCACAGCTGGATGCCCAGCCGAGAGAGAGCCTCGTTACCTAACGCCCCGTAACTCTGATGCTCTTATTGGTCGCCCGGATGGTATCACAGTGAACCCCTGGAAGAATGGCAAGCAGTTGGTATGGGACTACACGTGCGTATCAACCCTGGCTAAACCTACATTGACCTCAGTGTTGCACAACCAGGTGGCGCTGCCACCCACAGGGAAGCAGCCAAATCCCGTAAGTATAGAGAACTTGATCACCACTACAATTTTGTCCCCATTGCTTCTGAGACACTCGGCGCCTGGGGTAAAAGTGCTACCAGTTTTTTGAAGGAACTGGGTTCTAGGCTCATTGAAACAACAAGGGACCCTAGAGCTGCCAGCTTTCTTTTCCAGCGCCTCAGCGTGGCGATATAGAGGGGAAATGCGCACTGCATCCAGGGTTCCTGCCCGCCATCTGAGGAGCTGGAGGAACTCGACAACCTATGATAACCATCTTTGTAACCTATATGTAACTCCTTTTTTGTAACACAGTTCAAATAAAGCAAATATATATGTGTACATACAAAAGAATGGGGGTGGTAGGAGAAGAAAATATTAGTGTTCAGTGAGAAACCACAAGGTCTCCTCTGAATACGTTTATTTTCTTCTCCGAGGCTATGGGTCCCCACATTGGCACCAGAGGTGGTACCCTCACAAACTTTTTTATATATATATATAATATATATATATATATATTATATATATATATATATAATATATATATATATATATTTATTATATGTATAATCTGTACCACCACACCACAAAGCCGAGTGTTGTAGCAATGTACCACCACACCACAAAAACAAGGTAGAGTTGTTATCAACTTATTCAACCCCCCCCCCCCTTGCCCGGGTGCCTTTCAGCATTGAACAATGTTAAATAATAAATTGATGCACATCACGAGATCACTGTCGTCATATATGCTCAACCTTACCTTAAAATTGGTGACAATCTTCGATTCCCCCCAGCACCAAGAGACCAATGGGGACGATTATTAAGCAAGTAACTATAAAAAAAAAGCTCCGAGCTGGGAAGTCTATGTAGCACCATCACGAGGGTTCTGTGGGGCAACAGAACTATAGGGCCCATCCCCACGGGATGGAACCCTCTTAGTCCACATCTTTTCTCTAGACAACTGAGGGAGTCTTTGCGTGCTGCATTCAATAGCTCTCTGGGCCATTGGTGACTGTATTCCAGTACTCTCTCTTCTAGAAATATCGTGTTCCAAAGGGGATTGATCCAATGCCTGCTTGTCCATTGCTCTTCCAGGCATACTTTTTGTGGGGGAAGGTTCGTGGAAAAGATAATATTCCAAGCTAAGGACTTAAACAATGCCCCTCATCTCCGTCATTAATAATTATAGTGGCATAGGAAAACGTGGATATTACTTAGCTGCCAATCAGCTGTCTCTTTGTTTCGGCTCACCTAAGTTGGTCTTTTGGATGTAATCCTGTAGCTTGGGTTGGTGGTTGGTCACTGCCGTCCAAGCCTACAATACCCCATGTAAATTATTTAAGCAACTTGCGAGCATCTTAAAGCCGTTAGTTAAAGTTAGTTGCAGCAAGATGTTGCACACGTGTTGCCTGTCTGGCATACTGCTTTTAGAATACAAACATAAAGGAACATCGGTGAACATATTTCACCTACCTGTGAATATCGGGGTTCTCTTCCTCATAACCGGGACACCAGAGACAATATCCTAACTCCAGTCGTAATGGTAATTGGCGAATTATATACATATAGTAAAACAAGGATTAATCTTACCATACGCTTGGGGAGGCAGGAAGTGGGTCTTGATGGTGTTTGAAGACTCGTATTCATTAAGTGGAACAACAGTTAGCGAAAGATGTCGACTGTGGTCCGGGGTGAAGGTGTTTCACTCCCACACTTTTCCCGGAGAATACACATCAACTTCTCCTATAACCGGAGGTTCTCAACACTGCGGGCGTGATAATAACTCATTGAATATCCATCACTATACACGAACATAGCCTGGCCGCCAGGTGTCCAAGACGGCCTCGGCAGAACGCCGCTAGTGTCCATGTATGGAGCTGCGTTACTGTACACAGCCAGAGAGTCGTGACGAGCTTACTGACCGAGCGGTAGTGATCTAATAGCAATACAGCCCTGTGCCAGGTAAGTCCACTACGGGCTCACCATAGCCCCGCTCCGTGCCAGGTAAATCCACTACGGTCCACCATAGCCCGCTCCTGTGCCAGATAAGTCCCTACGGGCTCACCACAGCCCCGCTCCTGTGCCAGGTAAGTCCACTACGGGCTCACCACAGCCCCGCTCCTGTGCCAGGTAAGTCCACTACGGCTCACCATAGCCCGTGCTACTTGCAACTTTTTGTTCTGAGTAGCTGAATCTAAAACAACCACAAGCCTAATAACAGAGGAGGAGCGTGTTGACTATGCACCCGGCTGCTAGGCTACTACCCGAAGGCAAGACAACTCTGGACTGGCGAGCCATACGAGTTCCAATTAATTTATCAACAATATTTGTGTTGTTAAAATAAACAATTATATTAAAACACCAAACTTGCATTGGTAATAAAACAGGAATAAGGAATGGAATTACATATAAATTATAATTAAAATACAATTATTTATGATAATAGTGCATGAAACCCCCGTGTTACTTTGGTGTCCAATTAGTAAATATTACAAATTACTGACATCTATTGGCGAAATCAGTAGTCAGCGAACCAGATGGAAGAAATCCCCGTACTTTTTGTTCCTCGTTGACACAGCTTTTTCTGAGCGGCTGAACTATTCCCCTCGCTCTAGGGACTATATCCTCTCGCTCTAGGGACTATATCCTCTCGCTCTAGGGACTATATCCTCTCGCTCTAGGGACTATATCCTCTCGCTCTAGGGACTATATCCTCTCGCTCTAGGGACTATATCCTCTCGCTCTAGCTCTTGTATTCCAAGCTTCCGTTAGGACTCTGAGATCAACACTTGCTCCCTTTTCTCTGATGAGGAAAATTTGAACTGTTTACTCCAGCATTTGTCTAATGCGCAAGTCTCTGGGTTTTAATAGCCTCGCGCATATCATCCAAATCGGCGTCCATTTCACCTCAAATACCAGCGACGTCGCGAAAAATTTCAGTTCCCTGCTGTTTGAAGGAAAAACTCAACTCTTCCGTTAAAATATGTAGGCTCTTTTTAATATTATTTTCAAGAAGAGCATCGAACTATTACCCCCTCTAATCACCACATTTTTAAACTTCTCTTGCCACTATAAACAGCCCATGGAAATAACTAATTCTTGAGTGCCCACAGTCTTGAGAGAGAAGGACTCTCTCAAGACTCGCACATGTAACCAGGAGAGTCGTGCATACACCTCTGAGTTTCCTGCTTGTCTCTGGTTGGGGAAATGGTCGTTAAAAGGGAGATGATACCGTAATGACCTCGTCTGGAGACTGGTGAAGCCCTCTGAAAATTACCTGAGCTGGGAATTTTCTGCATTTTTTTGTACGTTTGGTGAGGGGAAGGGAAGATTTATGTGGATGTTGATATTTGTTTATGTAAGTAGATCTGTGTAGATGTATATGAGTTTATATGTGTTTGTGTATATGCTTGGATGTATATCAAAAGTTTTAGTCCGTTATAGGTGCTTGTATGTACGTTGTAATATGTGTGTGTAAATGTCATTATGTGCCTGATGTATGTACGTAAACACCTATACATGTGTGCTTGGGTGTATGTGTCTGGATGTATGTATCCTCGCTTGTATGTTTGTATGTAAGTACTTGTGTTTGTGTGTGTGTTGGATATTGTATGTAAGCGAGGGAACCGAAAGCGGTAGTATATAGTTGCACATGTGTGTGTATGAATTTGCTTTATGTGTGTATTGGAACTTGAAGTGTATGTATACACGCGTATATATATACACATGTATACATACGTGTGGTAGGAGAGAAAAAATATGAAAGTGTTCAGTGAGATTCCACGAGGTCGTCACTGAATACTCATTATATACATGTGCTTACCATGCTGTTCATATCCATCTTTACACACAGAAATCACAATTGCGTGATGCATCAAATGAACAAATCCACAAGGGCCGTGACGAGGATTCGAACCTGCGTCCGAGAGCATCCCAGACGCTGCCTTAATCGACTGAGCTACGACATGGTCAAAAGGAGTTGAAACCGAAGTTCTACTGAACTTACTGGATCCTGCAGCCTCTCCGAGGCACAAACCAGGGTTTTACACAACTTCGGTTTCAACTCCTTTTGACCATGTCGTAGCACAGTCGATGTAGCTCAAATTGTACAAGAGTACAATTTTTACACTAGTGTCAGAAGCGTACACAAAGATGCATTGTGTGTTTTTTTAGTTTATTTCCTTCCATAGACGTGGAATATTTACTTTCAAGTCTGTGGAAGGAAACATTTCAAACATTTATTAAATACTAACCAGCATAAATTCATTTTCTTTATCCACCGTGGACAGGGTTTGAGCTGTTAGACATATATTGTTTTGTGGGTTATTGAGCACTCAACCATATGTGATTGTAGAATAATCTTTTGTAGACGAGTATATAACCTTTACAATGCTAAGTAGGTTATATTCGCGTTTGTATTACATAGAGAGCCTGTTTAGTACACAGTTATTGAGTACTGGAACATATATGATGGTCTTAGTACTCGTATAATACTGACTAGCGTGTGTATTGTATATGTATTGGACAGAGGCCAGACAATACATATATGTCTGTCCATGTAGACAGGGTTTAACATGTGATTCTTACATGTAGTGCAGATGGTTATTTAGAAATCAACCACAGAAAGTAATTACAGTGTGAGGAAGAAATTCTTTCTGGTATGTACTATGGATGGTCTGTGTTATTAGTATTCATCTAAGTCAACTCCCTATCTTGTTCCTGCTTCTTAAAACCTTATGTACTCACCTAGTTGTACTTGCGGGAGCTTTGGCTGTTTGGTTCCGCCTGTCAACCGTCAATCAACTGGTGTACAGATTCCTGAGTTTCTCAAGCTCCATCATATCTATACTTGAAACTGTGTATGGAGTCAGCCTCCACCACATCTCTTCCTAGTACATTTCATTTACTAACTACTCTGACACTGAAAAGTTCTTTCTAATGTCTCTACGGCTCATTTGGGCACTAAGTTTCCACCTGTGTCCCCTAGTTCGTGTTTCACCCTTGTTAAAGAGTTGTATTTGTCCACCCTGCCAATTTCCCTGAGAATTATGTAGATAGTATCATGTCTCCCCTTACTCTTCTGTTTTCTCAGGGATGTGAGGGTTAGCTCCCTTTCCCTTTCCTCGTAGTTCATACCTCTCAGTTCTGGGACAAGTCTGGTGGCATACCCTGAATCTTTTCTATCTCCATATCTCTGAACCTGAATCTTCTGTGTGTGTTTGTGTGTGTGTATGACTGTGTGTGTGTGTATCATTGTGTGAGTGTTAGTATTTACAATTTGTATTTACTATTTGTATCTGCAGAATCAAGCTATTAGATCTTGGACCCCGCCTTTTAACCAATTTATATTTTTCCGCTATTATGTCTGCTACATATATTTCACACGTACACACACACACACACACACACACACACACACACACACACACACACACACACACAACACACACACAACACACCACACACAACACACACACACACACACACACACACACACCACAACACACCACACACACACACACACACAACCCACACACACACACCACACACACACACACACACACACACACACCACACACACACACACACACACAACATATACATGGCTCCTCCATGTGTGTGTGAAGCCATGTGTGGCTCTTTCTCCTTCTCCTCCTCTACACACACACAAGGGGCGTGTGGCTTAGGCTCTTAGGACTACGACCCCAGAGCGCTGTCCACTCAGCCGCGAGGCCGTGTGTGTGTGTGTGTGTAGTGTGTATACTCACCCAGTTGTACTCACCTAGTTGTACTTGCGGGGGTTGAGCTCTGGCTCTATGGTCCCGCCTCTCAACCGTCGATCAACGATATACAGATTCCTGAGCCTACTGGGCTCAATCGTATCTACATTTGAAACTGTATATGGAGTCAGCCTCCACCACATCACTGCCTAATGCATTCCACTTGTTAACTACTCTGACACTGAAAAAGTTCGTTCTATCGTCCCTGTGGCTCATTTGGGTACTCAGTCTCCACCGTGTCCCTTGTT
>WNGS01163002.1:13794246-13809003 GCA_020271785.1 Procambarus virginalis | reverse complement strand
GCTCTTGGGCCACCAGCTGTGGGAGCGGGGCGTCTCATCTTGGGCCACCAGCTGTGGGAGCGGGGCGTCTCATATGGGCCACCAGCTGTGGGAGTGGGGCGTCTCATCTTGGGCCACCAGCTGTGGGAGTGGGGCGTCTCATCTTGGGCACCAGCTGTGGGAGTGGGGCGTCTCATCTTGGGCCACCAGCTGCGGGAGTGGGGCGTCTCATCTTGGGACACCAGCTGTGGGAGTGGGGCGTCTCATCTTGGGCCACCAGCTGTGGGAGTTGGGCGTCTCATCTTGGGCCACCAACTGTGGGAGTGGGCGTCTCATCTTGGGCACCAGCTTGGGAGTGGGGCGTCTCATCTTGGGCCACCAGCTGTGGGAGCGGGGGTCTCATCTTGGGCTACCAGCTGTGGGAGCAGGGCGTCTCATCTTGGGCCACCAGCTGTGGGAGCGGGGCGTCTCATCTTGGGCCACCAGCTGTGGGAGGGGCGTCTTATCTTGGGCCACCAGCTGTGGGAGTGGGGTGTCTCATCTTGGGCCACCAGCTGTGGGAGAGCGGCGTCTCATCTTGGGCCACCAGCTGTGGGAGTGGGGCGTTCTCATCTTGGGCCACCAGCTGTGGGAGCGGGGCGTCTCATCTTGGGGCACCAGCTGTGGGAGTGGGGCGTCTTATCTTGGGCCACCAGCTGTGGGAGGGGGCGTCTCATCTTGGGCCACCAGCTGTGGGAGTGGGGCGTCTCATCTTGGGCCACCAGCTGTGGGAGTGGGGGTCTCATCTTGGGCCACCAGCTGTGGGAGCGGGGCGTCTCATCTTGGGCCACCAGCTGTGGGAGCGGGGCGTCATCTTGGGCCACCAGCTGTGGGAGTGGGGCGTCTGATCTTGGGCCACCAGCTGTGGGAGCGGGGCGTCTCATCTTGGGCCACCACCTGTAGGGAGGGGGCGTCCATCTTGGGCCACCAGCTGTGGGAGTGGGGCGTCTCATCTTGGGCCACTAGCTGTGGGAGCGGGGCGTCTCATCTTGGGCCACCAGCTGTGGGAGTGGGGCGTCTCATCTTGGGCCACCAGCTGTGGGAGCGGGGCGTCTCATCTTGGGCCACCAGCTGTGGGAGCGGGGCGTCTCATCTTGGGACACCAGCTGTGGGAGCGGGGCGTCTCATCTTGGGACACCAGCTGTGGGAGTGGGGCGTCTCGTCTTGGGCCACCAGCTGTGGGAGTGGGGCGTCTCATCTTGGGCCACCAGCTGTGGGAGCGGGGCGTCTCATCTGGGCCACCAGCTGTGGGAGCGGGGCGTCTCATCTTGGAGTAATCTTCTAACATTGGGTCTCTAACATTTCGACGGTGTTCCACACCCTGATGGCTTGGTGCTGCAGTCTGATGTTTAGTGGCTGTATGTTCAGGAGTTCATGGAGCTCCTGGATTGTCTGATCATATGGTGGACGGTGTTTTGCTGCTCTCCTTAGCGCCTTATTTTGCACTGCTTGCAGTTTCTGCATGTTAGTTTTCTTATGGTGTGTAGTGGTACTGGGGGATACTCTAGATGCGGCCGAACTAGAGCCTTATATAGGTGGATCTGAATGTTTGTACTGAGGCTTCGGAATCTCAGTTTTCCTAAGGCTGCTTTGGCTCTGTTTAGTCGGTCCCTTTCATGAATTTTGATCCCTGTTCTATTTATCATGAGTCCCAGTATTCTGCCTACTGTAACAACAGTATATATATAAACTAATAATGTAACACTAATATTGTAACACTACTACTCATTTGTAACAAGTAACACCACCATACAGTACCACTAATGGTCACACTGATATATATCCTGAGTAACTGGAACCAAAGGTACACTTCCAAGGAAATGCTTCACAGGATTAGCTACGCTGCCACCATCTGCCTTGTCCATTAACTATATCAAGCAACGAGGCAAGAAACATTGCTTGACTTGGAGAGTCCTCTTTCTTTAACTGTCATTAATTATGGGATGGTTGTCAGTTCACTATATCCAGAGACTGAGAGGATCAACTATTGACACAGACGAAAAGTTAACACGAGTTTATTGAGAACAAATTATGCTCTTCACCACTATAACTGCTACTCTAACACTGGCCAATAGTTAAGAAATTTAGACATGGAACAAAACCCTCAGAGATCACACTTTACCTTAAGACCTCTGTCTTTCCATCCGGTGGATCCACTCTGTCTCTCCCTGGCTGTGTGATGTTCTCACAGACCCACTCTGGACACTGGTGTCCGGCACTCATTCCCTCCTATCATACACGGGTACATATACAAACACAAAAGAGGGTGGGTGATATTTGCTGTTGCTACCTACACCGAGATGCAAGAGGTCGGGCCACACGTACACAAACACTCAAGAATTTTTTCATTAAGCTTGTTTGACATTCACCATACACTCTTCAAGAGAAGAATTATTAATTACGTGTATGACTGACCTCTGACCTGGCTAAGAGGGGGAGATCCAAGGATGTTTATACATAAGAATCTGGGGTCTAATCCATTGCAATGTTTGACAAGAGTATCATGAAATATTATATACTTGAAACTAGCTGACTAAGACTAACCCAGGAATTTTTAATCAACATACAAGATAATCCAGAGGTCATCTGGGCTGACCTCTTGGAGAAGGCTTCCCTGGGTGTGAACTCTAGGGGGGGGAGTCATGGGTGTTACACCACCTCCGCATAGTGGATCGCATGGTTGTCCAGGATGATGGGGTCGGGGTTTCTTTTTGCAATGTGTATTATCTGGAACTTTGTTTATTTGTGCTAATTTTCCATTGCTTCTCAAAGTTGTTTATGAGTTCAATTGCTGCCTTGGTCTTGTCGGCTAGTAGCGGCTTTGATGGTCCCGGTTTGCAAATTATTTGGGTGACATCGTCAGCGTATGTGATGTATTCTCCATGTTGGAGTTGGGGTAGGTCGGCTGTATATATGTTGAATAGAGTGGGAGAGAGGCAGCTTCCTTGTGGTACTCCACTTTTCAGTTCTATTACGTCACCCAAGTAGCTGCCGATATTAAGCCTAGCAGTTCTGTTGTCTATAAAGCTGCAGAGAGTAGCAGTAAACCTCTCAGGAAGTCCTAGCTCAGATATCTTATATTTTAGGCCTGAGTGCCACACTTTGTCGAAGGCTTTCGAAACGTCTCTAAGCACTATATTACACTGATCTTTTTTCGACACTGCGTTGGCTATATGCTGGTAGATCAGGGCTATAGCTGTATGGGCCCTCTGTTGTGTCTAAACCCATGCTGCCTGGTGTTATACTTCCCTTCCTCTTCCATGTACTTCACAAGTCTCTGATTGATTATTTTTTCGAATATTTTACCTGGTACTTCGAGGAGGGAAATTGGCCACCCTGCACTCACACTTTAGCTCTACACCACCCTCCCTCTACCCCATCCCCCACCACCCCGTGCTCCCACCACCCCAACCCCACCACCCCAGCCCCCATCACCCCTTCCCCAACCCTGCACCACCCCGTGCCCCCCCACCACCCCGTGCCCCCCCCCCACCACCCCGTGCCCCCCCACCACCCCGTGCCCACCACCACCCCGTGCCCCCCACCACCCGTGCCCCCCACCACCCCGTGCCCCAGCCTTGAACCCCCAGCCCCCCACCCCAGCCTCCACATTTTTCCGGACAAATGAGATCCTCTTTTACACATCCAACACATTTAGCTAATCAGCGAAGTTTTTTGAGAGATACTTCAAAACAAGGCGCTTTTCAGAGGGACTTTTTTCAACGCGAACTGGTTTATTTATATTGGTCTATTCAAATGAACTTCTTCTCTGTAAATTCATTAACATGGCCGGAATTAAAAAGCGCATTGTCTGCCAACTCAAAATGTTGGTTTCACTAAAACGCCGAATGGGCTTTATTGTCGTCAGCTCTGGGAACTGGAATAAATGACAAGAGAGTGAAAAACTGTGACGGATGTGCCTGGCGGACCCAGCTGGTAAACACCTCTCCTCTCCACGCCTGGGAAGGAGCGGAGTCTCTCCTCTCCACGCCTGGGAAGGAGCGGAGTGTCTCCTCTCCACGCCTGGGAAGGAGCGGAGTCTCTCCTCTCCCACGCCTGGGAAGGACCGGAGTCTCTCCTCTCCACGCCTGGGAAGGACGCGAGTCTCTCCTCTCCACGCCTGGGAAGGATCACAGACCATTCTGTTTATATTTTGAACCGGATCAAATACAAAAAAAAAATAAAAAGATTAAATTACTTAGTAAAGACGCGTTTAGGAAGGTTCGAAGGAAGAAGTGGATAACTGGCAAATGGTTGTTAGACTTCAACGGTGACAAATGTAAAGTTACGAGGGGAAGAACGGGAGAAAAAAAGACCCCAAGAACATTAAAGGTCATAAGAGACTCCGGGAAACAGAAACACACCAAGAAAATATCATCAGCAGCATACGAAACAGGTTTATATCAGGGTAGTCTTCTGATACCAATACAAGAGGACTGCAGAACGTTACACAACCTACGTAAAACCACCTCTTGAAAATGCAGCCCTGGTTTTGAACACTGACCTAAAATAACAACAGAAGTGCCTTGACACAGAACGAAGAGAACAGTAACGGCGCTCAGTAGCTGGCAGACCTTAATCCCACACGTTGAAATAAATCAACAAGAAACTGAGGAGACATGGTGAAGACGTAAATGATATACAGGGAAATTTTAGAGCGTGGACAAAAGGTAAATGTTCAAAATGATAAACGGTAGGACCAGAGGACACGGGTGGAGGGTGGAGACACAGATGAGACAGGACCAGAGGACACGGGTGGAGGGTGGTGACACAGATGAGGCAGGACCAGAGGACACGGGTGGAGGGTGGAGACACAGATGAGACAGGACCAGAGGACACGGGTGGAGGGTGGAGACACAGGTGAGGCAGGACCAGAGGACACGGGTGGAGGGTGGAGACACAGATGAGGCAGGACCAGAGGACACGGGTGGAGGCTGGAGACACAGATGAGGCAGGACCAGAGGACACGGGTGGAGGGTGGAGACACAGATGAGGCAGGACCAGAGGACACGGGTGGAGGGTGGAGACACAGATGAGGCAGGACCAGAGGACACGGGTGGAGGGTGGTGACACAGATGAGGCAGGACCAGAGGACACGGGTGGAGGGTGGAGACACAGATGAGGCAGGACCAGAGGACACGGGTGGAGGGTGGTGACACAGATGAGGCAGGACCAGAGGACACGGGTGGAGGGTTGAGACACAGATGAGGCAGGACCAGAGGACACGGGTGGAGGGTTGAGACACAGATGAGGCAGGACCAGAGGACACGGGTGGAGGGTGGAGACACAGATGAGGCAGGACCAGAGGACACGGGTGGAGGCTGGAGACACAGGTGACAAAGAGCAAGGAAGTAGACTATAAAAAAGGTGATAACGTGAAAATAAGAGAGTACCTGGGACGTGAGCACTGGGAGGTCAACCCATCTTCCTGTTTAGATAGTACTTTTAGTAAAAAAAAGTAGTTAGGGAAGGGGAGAGGTGAGACATGATAAAGACGTATAAAATCCTTAGGGGTGATTGACAGAGTCCAAAAATAGGAAATGCTCACAATGAATACCAATAGTACAAGAGGACACAGATGGACACTTGAGACTCAGACGAGTCAAAGATAATTAAAAAGTTACCTTTCAGCGTAAGATAAGTTATCTTTCAGCGTATGATATCGCAATAGGCCAGGAGTCATTGCTTGAGACAACTGACGGAAGGAAATTTGGGGTCCAAGAGAAATTGCCCGACCCGGAAAGCACATATAGGTGAGTACACACACACACACACACACACACACACACACACACACACACACACACACACACACACACACACCCACTAGTAACAAAGCACGGCGGGGCCAAGGAGCCGCAGCTCAGCCCCAACCCTAAGCACAACTAGTGAGTACACCCGTAAGAGCCCACACAGTTCCATTGGCATCCCAGCTGGGTAATTTTACAAGACGAATATGTGCCATTGTTTAACACGATTCCTTTGTTTTGTCTCCACCCCGTACCTTCTGTCTCCCCCTCTCCTCGTCCACTCTCCCCTCTCTGGCGTCCCCTCTTCTGTCTCTCTCCCCCCTCTCCTGTCTCCCCTCTTCCCCCTCTGGCGCCCCCTCACTCCTGTCGCTGTGTTTCCCTCTTCAACTTCTGTCTCCCCCCCTCTCCTCTCTATCTCTCCTCCCACCCCTCATCTGTGTCTTCTATCTTCTCCAGCTCCTCCATCCTCTTTATCTCTCTGGTCTTTCTCTCTCCTTTCCTTTCTGTTTCTCTTCTCTCCGCTCTCTCCTCTCTCTCTCTCATCTCTACTCTCCTCTCTCTCTCATACCTCTCTCGCTCTCTCTCTCTCGCCTCTTATCTCTCTCTCTCAAACTTCTCTCCCTATTGTCTCCTGTTCCAACACTTCTCTTTCCCAAGCACCTATTATCTTCTATCTACTCCTTCCCTTCTCTTTTTGTCTCTTCTCTTCCCAGCAGACAAAAAAGAAAAAATATAAAACCGTCTCGCCTTCGCCTGTTCTGTTCCCCCTCTCGTCCCATCTTTCTCCTCCCTCCTCATCACTTCTCTCCCCTCATAACCAAGTTTTATATCAGGTTCCCCTCACCCCCTCACCCCCCGGGCCCCTCAACCCCGCCCCCACACCTCTCCACCGCCCCGCCCTCACCCCCGCCTCTCCAACCATCACACCCCGCCCCCTCAACTCCTCACCCCCCCCACTCAAACTCCTCACCCCCCCCCTCACCTCCTCACCTCCTCCCGCCCCTCACCCTCACCCCCCGCCCCTCACACTCCTCACCCCGCCCCTCACACTCCTCACCCCCCACCCTCCCACCCCCCCGCGACCCCCTCACACCTCTCACCCCCGTCCCTCACACTCCTCACCCACTCCCCCACCCTCCCTCACACCCCCCCCTCACACCTCTCACCCCCGCCCTCTCACACTCCCACGCCCGCCGCCACCTCACACTCCTCACCCCCCGCCCCTCACACTCCTCACGTCGCCCACCGCCCCTCACCCACTCTCACCCCCGCCCCTCACACTCCTCACTCCCCCCACCTCACATCCTCACACACGCCCCTCACTACCCGCACCCATGCCCCTCACATGCCGCACCCCTGCCCCTCACACTCCTCGTACCCCCCGCACTCCCCTCACACGCTCACCCCCGCCCTCACCTCCTCACCTCCCTCCCCTCACACTCCTTCACCCCTCCCCTCCCCCGAACCCCTCACACGCCTCACTCATCCTCACCCCCGCCCCTCACGACTCCTCACCCCCCCCTACACACTACCTCCCCCGACCTCTCCATCCCCCTTTCACCCCCGCCCCATCACACCCCTCATCCCCGCCCCTCACAAGGCACCCCTTCAACCCCGCCCCTGCACTGTCCCCTCACCCTGCACCTCACACGCCTCACCCCCCGCCCCTCACCAACCTTCCCCCCCGCCCTAAACTCCCTCCCTACCCCCCCGCCCTCACACTCCTCACCACCCTCCGCCCCTCCCATAGTGTCCAACACGCCCTCACCCCCGCCCTCACACCCCTCCCCCCCGCCCCTAACACCCCTCACCCCCCCCCCCCTCACACACCTCACTCACCCCCCGCCCACTCACACTCCTCCAAACCCGCCCGCTCAAACTCCTCCACCCCGCCCCTCACACGCCCACACACCGCCGCCCCTCACGCCCCTCACCTCCGCCCTTGCCAACCCCCGCCCCTCACACACAGCCCTCACTCGCCGCCCCACCACCAAAAGCGAAATAAATCACCTCTCCCCCACCCAGGGGTCTCCCAGTGCTTATCACGGGGCCGTTTCACAATGTTGGTGTCTTGTTATTGTCCTCCCCCTCTGTCCAAACCCCCCACTTATCATCAAACCCGCTTCCTCCTCTCCAATCCAGCTCCCCCAAACCCACCCCAACACCTCGCAGATACACCCGCCCAAACAAACTCCCACACACCCCTCCCACCATCTCTCACCAATTATTTCTTATTCGTTGCAGACGAGAACCACGTTATCGTATTAGTAGTAAAATCTAGAGTGGTGTGATGGTGTGGTTGAACCCTGTGGTAGAGGGTAGTTCAGTGCTGCGGTTAGTTTTGTGAGGTGCGTGTGTGAGGTGCGTAGGATTCGACTGGAGCTTCGAGGGGGCAGGTTATGTTGAGAGATTGTCGGGGTTGAGTAGTGTGATGGGGTTCGTGTTTGATGAGTTTGTGGTCCGTTGTGAATGGGATTGTGTGGCTGGAGTTGAGTGGGGTGTGGAGTTGCGGTGTGAGGGTGTTAAGTTGGCTATGGTGTGGAGGTGTGACCTGTGAGTGAGTCGCGGTGTTGAGTGTAGTGAGGGCGTTGTGAGGAGTGTGAGAGTGGCGGGTGAGGGGTGTGAGGGCTTGGGTGAAGTCAGTGTGAAGGGGCTGGTTGAGGGGGTGTGAGAGGGCTCGGGGGGTGAGGGGTGTGAGGGCGGGTGAGAGAGGGTTGTGCTAAGGGGTACGGGGTGTGGGGAGGGTGTGAGGTTGGGCGAGGGTGGGAGTTGGTGGGAGTGGCGGGGTGTAGTCGAGTGTTGATGTCGGGGGTGAGTAGTGTGAGGGGTCGATTGGTGGGAGGAGTCCTTGAAGTGGATGGGGGTGATGGAGTGTGGACAGTTGGCGGGGGTGATGAGGTTGTTAGCGGCGGTGGGGGTTGAGAGATGGTGTAGGGGCATGTGTGTTGAGATGAATTCTTGTGATGGGGCAGGGGCTGAGGGGTGTGATTGGCCAATGCGGGGTGATTATGACGTGGAGGACGGCCTCGGGTGAGTAGTTGAGTATGCGGGGTAGGATGTGAGGGGTTGGGGTTGAGAGAGTTGTATGTGCGCTGTGCTTTGAGGATTGTTAGGTGCTGCGGATGGTCTAGATGTGACGATGGGCGGGGTGAGAGGTGTGAGGGGCGTGAGGTTGAGAGTAGTGAGGCATGCACCGTAAGGAGTGGGGGTGGGGCTACAGGGGGAGTTCAAACCAAAAAAGGGGACCATGGTCACTAACAAAAACGCGCCCGGAGGGCGACAGTGCGCAAGAATGGCTTAAGTGAGGCCACGAGAGTGGTAGTAGGGTGATTGCATGGGGCGGCGGGTGAGGAGGTGGTGGTGAGGGGCTGGGGAGAGGATAGTGAGGGGCGGGGGGGAAGAGGAGTTTTTGAGGGCGGTGGTGAGGACTGCTGAGTGCGGGGGTGAGGAGTTTGAGTGTGCGGAGGGTCGCAGGCTCACAGGGGCGGACTGCCCGTGTCGGTTCTCCAAGTCTTGGCTCACACACCATCGAGGATCTCTCTCCCATCACTATTCTTTCGTGTGACAATTTCAGGAACCACACACACATGCTAAGAAAAACATCCAATAAAATCAAAGAATCCAAGAGCAGAGAGCATCTCATTTCACGTGTCCTCCAACCACTGATCACCCGCTCCCTCGTATGACATCATCATATATTGATCTGCAATCAAAAATCAACAAGCACAAAATAACTACATGATCGTCTTTCGTCGTCGCCCTCCTTCTACCCTTCGCTCCATACTCTTCCTTGTCTTCTGCCCATCACCAACTTTCGTTGTGTCCAAACATCCGGCGGGTCTTGTCCCTCTGTTCTCGCGATCCCACGCGGTCTATCTGTCCCTTCTCGGTGTCTCAGCGGCTGGAGGAGTGTTGAGTCGCGGAGGTGCTGAGGTGGACTACAAAGTAGGCTGATAGCTGCAGCACGGGCTCGGTGCTTGACCACAGGTGTTGACTCGGGGACACACCAGACGGGTGTGTGGGGTCGGGGGTGAGGGGGTGTCGCCGGGGGCGAACTGATAATAAAACTCGGTCTTTATGATGTAGACTGTGAAATCATCGACCTGACGAGTTGACCCGTCAGATATCAGCATGTCGGGATATCCGGCGTAAAATCGCAGACCACAAGGGTTGCTTCTAGAATAGGGCAACGGGTGCGTTCATACATGCACTGCAGGACCAGGTAGAGACAAAAGAATATCTGAGAACACAGTCGGAAGCCGAGACATAAAGAAAGAATAGTCTTCTCATGTCCACCTGCCGTGGGCAAATAGAGACAAAGTCCGTTGTTTCTGGAACACCGCGCATTTAACTCAGTGCATAATGATTCGATCGAGAATAGAGAGTAATATGTCAGTAGATAGAGGAGAGAGATAGGAGAGATTCAGTTATCGAGTACGACATGACGAGATGGCATACTAACTTCACTTTATCTCATCTGCAACATGTGCGGATTACAGTGAAGATGTGTGGTAATGGTATATATAGGGTAACGAGAGAAGTCGACGAATCACGTGTTGGTCACGAAAACGCACGACCGCTAAAGTGGTAGAGCTGATTAGTCAGGCAGTGGATGTGGATATCTGCATTCTCACCGCCCAAGAAGAAGACCGATTGTCCATCAGCGCATCACGGTAGCCAGCACGGTTGGGGGTTGTGTAACGCGAAGAGATCAGGATGATGCAGAAAAATAGACAATAATGCCTATGGGTAATCACAACCGTATCCCGCAATGCGTCAAAACTGGTTGAGTCACTTATCCTCTAACAACAACGAGATAGTATGTCCTGTCAGATTGACAAATGGGTTTGGATAGAGGCCGATCCATGCTAGGGCGTGAACATCTCCAAGACAAAGAAATTAGTCCAAACATTCCACCAGATAGTGTGGCAGCCGGTTGGCGTCTCACCGCAGATGACAGGTGTCAGAGGTGGAGGTAGAACCAGGAGAGCCAGATGGGAGCAGAGAGGGCGGACTAGGATGATCGGTGACGGGGGGTGATAGGACACAACACAAACAAGCAACTGACATTTCCTATGTCGATGTCCCTTAATCCAACTGGTCCCAGAACCTCACATACCTAGAATTTTGTTCTTAACTGACTACTCTGTCCTAAATTCACTGATCACGTGGTGATCCCCACTGGAGTACCCAATATGTCCCCATGGTTGGGGTGTCCTACACCCCTTCATCGTCACTCTGCATATTGTGTTGTATCGCATTAACTTTATGTGTGGTTGTTCAGGCTGGGTGGCGGTCGTCGACGTTGTGCTGGCTCATCCGTTCCTGTCGTCCTTCGCATCTTCCTCTTCACCTGTCACAAATTCGGTTGCAAAACAGTCCTACTCTTTGTCTTGTATAGCTTCGTCTTCCCACCAATCAAAATCACCTGTCCACTACCTAAAATCTGCAATTGGGCGTCGTCGTTTACATTGCTATGTCCCTTGTCGTTCAACAAACATGAGTTCACCGATCTCCCCCCCTGTGGCTTTGTCCTGCAATCATCGTTTTTCCGTTTGCCTAATGTGGGTCCTTCGCACGTCCTCCTGGTGTTGTGTTCAGTGTGCCTCTGCAAGATGTGAGCATTAGGCGTCCGATCGTTTGTGTAGTGTGTGTCTTCCTGTGGTTTGTGTCTGTGGACTGTGCTGTGTCCTGGGGTTTGGTATTCGCTTTCTGTTTCGGTTGTTGTCGTGTCTTGTGTGTGTGTGTTGTGTGTGTGTTGTGTGTGTGTGTTGTGTGTTGGTGTGGCTTTAGCTCACCCTATATGTGCCTCTTCCGTGGTTCCTACGTTATGCATTCTCTCGTTTGCCTCCCAGATCTTTCACCAATTTCCCTCAGTTGCTCATGCATGAATCCTGGCCTACACTTGCGATAATCATAGCTGCTGAATGAGTACACCATTCTTATCGCTCGAAAGGGAACTACTTTTTAAGTTCATTTCTTGAGCTTGGCTGGTTCCTCGAGTCCCTACAAGTGTCCATCTGTTTCCAGCCTCGTTACCTGTACTATTAACCGTATTTCATTGTGAAAACAATTGTCTATTTCTTCACACTAGCGTCGCGGTTACCAAGCACCCTCTAAGTGATATTACATGACAACCGTGCCTGATCTACGCAGCTCTCACAGCCCAACCGCGGCCCGGGTCCCTGAGGCTCTACACACGTTTCTTGTTTCATAACCGTTCCTTAAAGAACTAGCTTAAACACATGACAGCGGGGTTTCCTGACCCTGCCCGGTGCGGCACCGTCACCGTGCACAGGCCCACGTACGCGCCACGCGTGTGTATAGTTCTACCTGTAAGGCACGGGGGTGTGGTTCTATACAGAGTCGCCTACATCGTCTGCCGGCGCTTAGGGTCACTCCGTGTCCGGCGCACTCACCCCGCCACCCGGGTCCTCCTGGTCACACTGCATCATCAAGGTTGGCGGTGTGCACCCACTACCAATAACACCACCGCGGTCTGTCCCTCTGAGTCTCTCCTGCGTCTCATCTTGTGTCGACTCCCACCTCTCTCCAGCCCGTGTTCCCTCGTGCGCACTCATATCCCAGGTTCATCTGTTCTACTCCACCCTCTCCACCTTGTTGTCGTCCCTCCTTGGTCTGTGGTGTTCCCATGCCTCATCCTGGCTGTTCATACACACCCCTCCCACCTAGTGTCCTCTGGTCCCAACTGGGCCTACATCAATGTGTCACACATGCCTCCACCGTGTCCTTGGTCCCTTGCCTCTCCACTGAGTTCTCCACCCTCCACCGCGGGTCGCCTCATGGTCCCTTGCCTCATACCGTGTGTCACCACCCTCCACCTGTGTCATCATGGTCCATGCCACAGTCTGTGTCACCACCCTCCAACCACACGTGTCCCTCTGGTCCTCACCTTCATCTGTTCTACACCCCTACACCCGTGCATACCTCCATGGCATCCTCGAATCCTCATATGTGTTCTGGTCCACCACCTCCACCCGTGTCCTCGGTGGTCCTGCCTCATTCTGTGTCCTCCAATCCCTGCCATAACCGTGTCCTCTGGGTCCCTTGCCTCATCACGTGTCCACACCCACCCCCCCCACCCCGCTATCCCATCTCGAGCTCCTTGACCAGTTATCACCATTTTGAACATTTATCCTTTTTGAGTCCAACCTGCTCGGTAAAATATTCCCTGTATAAATCCAGACACTTTCTACTCTTCACCATGTCTCCATTCGTTTCTTTTGATGTTTTTAACGTGCAATGGGATTAAGGTCTGCCAGCTACTGAGCTCCGTTACTGTTCTCTTCGAGACTTCTGTGTTCAAACACTTCTGTTGGTTATTTTAGGTCGTGTTATCAAACCAGGCTGCATTGCTTCAAATGGTGGTTTTGACGTGGATCTTGTGTAAACGTTCTTGCATCCAAGTCCCTCTTGTAATTGTGTATCAGAATACTTACCCTGATATAAACCTGTCTTTCGTTATGCTGCGGATATATGTTTCTTGGTGTGTTTACGGGTGTTATCCCCCGGAGTCTCTTATGACCTTTAATGTTCTGCAAACTGAGTCATTTCTTCACTTTTTCTCAGGCCTTTCTTACCACTCGTAACTTTAATCAGTTGTCACGTTGAAATCTAACAACCATTTGGCCAGTTTATCCACTTCACCACTCATTCCTTCGAACGTGGGGTGGGGGGTTCCAACGCTCCTAAACAGGCGTCGGGAGGAGCAGTCACTTAAGCTCCTTTACAGGTTTTGGAGAGGGGACTGCCGCTACTTCAAAAGGAGGAACGATGGAGCTAGTGATGCCTTCCCAGGCGTGGAGAGGAGAGACTCCGCTCCTTCTCCATGCGTGGTAGAGGAGACCAGCTCCTGCTCTACACTTCCAGGCGTTGGAGAGGAGACGACTCACCAGCTACTTCCCAGGCGTGGAGAGGACGAGACACTCCGCGTCCTTCCCAGGCGTGGATGAGGAGATACTGCCGCTCCTTCCCAGGCGTGGAGAGGAGAGACTCCGGTCCTTCCCAGGCGTGGAGAGGAGAGCAATACCGATCCTCCAGAGGGAGAGGACGACTACTCCGCTCCTTCACCTCAGCGTGGAGAGGAGCACCAACTCCGCTTCCTTCCCAGGTTCGTGTAGAGGAGACAGACTCACGTGCTCCTTCCCAGGCGGTGGAGAGGAGACAGGCTGTACCAGGGGGCAGGCACATCCGTCACGTTTTCAGTCTATGTCATATCCAGTGCCAGAGGACGAACTCCCGGCTCGTCTCCCAGGCGGCATAGGAACAATTTTGATGCAGACACCCTGGCTAATCCGGCCCTAATGACATTAAGGAAGAGTGAATACGACCCCTCTACCCTAAAAGTCGCGTTGTATAGGAAGACACTGTCACGCTCCTCCCAAAGGCATCAGCCGGTTGGAGAGGGAACACTAAGTCTCCTCCACAAGGCGTGGAGAGGAGTATACTCGAACTCGACTACGTCGCCAGTCGTGTGGAGCAACTGAGACACACTCCGCTCTCTTTCTCCAGGCTTGGAGAGGAGACTACTCGCTCCCCCTCCCAGTCGTTGGCGAGGAAAATACACTCCGCCCATCCCATCCCAGGCTTCGGAGTATAGACCAATTCCGCTCACTTTAGCCACTGCGATAGGAGACAGGAAGAGTGTTTACCGCTTGGTCACGCCATGCACACCGTCACAGTTTATTTTCACTTCCCGCTCTTTTGGTCATTTAATCTCCATTTCCCAGGAGCTTGACGACAATAAAAGCCCCATTATCGCGGTTTTTACGCTGCGTGAAACCCCTTTGAAGAGTTGGCGACAAGTTGCGCTTTTTAATATCGTCCGGCCATTTTAATGAATTTACAGAGAAGACAAGGATCCTTTGAATAGCCCAATATAAATAAAACAGTTCGCGTTGACAAAAGCATCTCCCTCCTGATAAAGCGCACCTTGTTTTGAATATTCTCTCAATTCCACCACGTCAAA
>WNGS01163002.1:13786185-13794221 GCA_020271785.1 Procambarus virginalis | reverse complement strand
CGCATACTCCAGGATTGGTTTGTCATATGTGGTAGATAATGTTCTGAAAGATTCCTAACATAAGTTTCTAAAGCCGTTCTTATGTTATCCAACCTGGCATATGCCGCTGAGGGTTATCCTCTTGATATGAGCTTCAGGGGACAGGCCTGGCGTGATATCAACCCCCACAGGTGTATCAAGGTATGTGTGTTTGTGTGTATGTGTGTGTTGTGTTAAATAGCCTGTTTTATCTACCCTATCAATTTCTTTGAGAATCTTGATGTGGTGATCAATGTCCCCCTCTAACTCTTCTGTCCTCCAGCGACGTGGAAGTTAATTGCCGTTAGTCTCTCCTTGTACCTCATACCTCTCAGTTCGGGTACTAGTCTGGTGGCAAACCTCTGAACCTTTCCAGTGTTTTAATCTGTGCGCTTGAAAACCCTCGATGTGAGCAACCCTGGGTGTAGCAGCATGCTGCAACACTGGGTTCATGGTGGGTCTTTGTATGCAAGGAACTCTTTGTCAAACTTTGCTGTGAACTCCATGCTGGAAACTGCATACTCCAGGATTGGTTTGACATACGTAGTAATCAAAGTTCTGAATGAGTCCTTACACAAGTAAGGATTCCACATACACCAGTGTATGAGTGTGTGTGTCTCACCTATTTGTATTCACCTATTTGGGTCTGCAGAATCGAGCAGTGACTCTTGGATCTCGCCTTTCGAGCATCAGTTGTTTACAGCAATGACTACAGTCCTATTTCCCTATCATACATAGTTTTAATATTATAAATAGTATTTGCTTCCACAACCTGTTCCTTAAGTGCATTCCATTTTCCACTACTCTCACGCTGAAAGAAAACTTCCTAAAATCCCTGTGACTCATCTGAGTTTCCAGCTTCTACCCATGCCCCCTCGTTCTGTTACTATTCCTGTGAACATTTCGTCTATGTCCACTCTGTCAATCCTCCTGAGCATTTTATACGTTCCTATCATGTCCCGTCTCTTCCCTTCTTTTTTCTAATGTCGTAAGGCACAGTTCCTTCAGGCGCTCCTCATACCCCATCCCTCGTAACTCTGGGACGAGTCTCGTTGCAAACCTCTGAGACTTTTCTTTGCAGTTTCCTTATATGCTTCTTCATTGGGGACTCCATGATGAGGCGGCATACTCTAAGACAGGCCTCACGTAGGCAGTGTAAAGCGCTTAAATGCCTCCTTACTTAGGTTTCTGAATGATGTTCTAACTTTTGCCAGTGTAGAGTACGCTGTTGTCGTTATCCTATTTATATGTGCTTCAGGAGATAGATTAGGTGTTACGTCCACGCCCAGGTCGCTTTCTCGCGTAGTCACAGGTAGACAGTTCCCCTTCATTGTGTACTCTCCTTTTGGCCCCCTATCACCTAGTTCCATTTCCATAACTTTACATTTGCTCATGTTGAGCTCCAGTAGCCATTTCTCTGACCATCTCTGCAACCTATTCAGGTATTCTTGGAGGATCCTGCAATCCTCATCTGTCACAACTCTTTTCATCAACTTTGCGTCATCCGCGAACATCGACATGTAGGACTCTACTCCTGTAAACAAGTCGTTAACATATATTAGAACTAGAATTGGTCCCAGCAAAGATCCTTGAGGTACTCCACTCGTTACTGTTCGCCAGTCCGACTTCTCGGCCTTTACCGTAACTACTTGGCTCCTTCCTGTTAGGTAGTTCGTTATCCGTGCTAGGACCTTTCCTCCCACCCCCGCCTGCCTCTCGCGTTTGAACAGCAGTCTCATGTGCAGTACTTTATCAAAGGCTTTTTGGCAGTCCAGAAATATGCAGTCTGCCCAACCATCTCTGTCCTGTCTTATCCTCGTTATTTTATCATTGAATTCCAAAAGGTTTGTTAGGCTCGATTTCCCTTTCCAGAACCCATGTTGATGTTTGTTCACAAACCTAACGGTCTCCAGGTGTGCAACCAGTCGTAGCCTAATGATTCTTTCACATATTTTACAGGGGATGCTTGTTAGTGATACAAACACACACCCACACACTTGTGTGTGTGTGTGTGTTCTCACCTAGTTGTACTCACCTAGTTGTGTTTGCGGGGGTTGAGCTCTGGCTCTTTGGTCCCGCCTCTCAACCGTCAATCAACAGGTGTACAGATTCCTGAGCCTATTGGGCTCTGTCATATCTACACTTGAAACTGTGTATGGAGTCAGCCTCCACCACATCACTTCCTAATGCATTCCATTTGTCAACCACTCTGACACTAAAACAGTTCTTTCTAATATCTCTGTGGCTCATTTGGGCACTCAGTTTCCACCTGTGTCCCCGTGTGCGTGTGCCCCTTGTGTTAAATAGCCTGTCTTTATCTACCCTATCAATTCCCTTCAGAATCTTGAATGTGGTGATCATGTCCCCCCCTAACTCTTCCGTCTTCTTCTTCTGTGTGTGTGTGTGTGTGTGTGTGTGTGTGTGTGTGTTGTGTGTGTGTGTGTGTGTGTGTGTGTGTGTGGTGGTGTGTGTGTGTTGTGTGTGTGTACTCACCTAATTGTACACACCTAATTGTGCTTGCGGGGGTTGAGCTCTTGCTCTTTGGTCCCGCTTCTAAATGTCAATCAACTGGTGTACAAATTCCTTTTAAAAGCACCGAATCACTTTCTATGGTTGATTGTTCAATAAAACCTTGAACTATATGTTTAACACATCTCTAACCATGTCCATGGAGGACAGAAGAAAATGTGTATATGCTGGTAAGCATTGTAAATGTGTGGCCACGTTTGTGGTAGAAAAAAAAAAATCCTGAGCCTACTGGGCTCTATCATATCTACATTTGAAACTGTGTATAGAGTCAGCCTCCACCACGTCATACAATATGTCTAATACATTCCACCTGTTAACTACTCTGACACTGAAAAAGTTCTCTCTAACGCCCCTGTGGCTCATTTGAGTACCCAATTTCCACCTGTGTCCCCTTGTGTGTTGGGGGGGGGGCACTCGCCTAGATGGGCTTGGAGGGTCGAGCTAGGCTCCTAGCCCCGTCTTCCGAACGTTCTTAAAATGTTCTGACAATGTTACATTTCTCAAGTATCATATTTCATTTAAAAATATGGATTGAATTAGCTTCAATGACTTCTACGTCCTACCTGATGGAGGTAGAAGGAGTACACCTATGTCTTATTGACAGCTTGAATAATGAAAACGTTCTTTCTGATGTCGTCGTGACACATTTGCTTCTCCAGTTGCCATGACACCTCACCTGCCGTTTCCAGCGTTGAACAACGCTGCTTTTTGTACTTTGTCAAGTTCCCTTAGAATCTTATGTGGTGTTATTAAGCCATCCTCCTCAGTGACAGTACTTTTTGTAACTATGTGGTCAAACGTACCAATGTGCAGTATTGAAGAAGAGTCCTATATATGTCATTCTTGTTGTGAGAAAGTTCACATGTATTCAAGGTAATTCATAGTCCTTATTAGTGAACCATGAGATAATAAATAGTAAACAATATTTTGTATTATTTTTAAAAAGAAAATAAAGCTAAAACCCAAACCTAAGTATTCCCCTGGTCTAGTATAGCACATAAAAGTACTATATTAAGCCTCAAATGGCGTTTATTAGGCCTAGCATGATTAGGTAAGGTCTTATTATGATCATAAATATAAAATATTTTCCGGTTTGTCCAAATTCATTATCACAAAAGCTAACCTTCTAGCGGGTCTTCACAACATATTTGTGCTTTCGACCAAATAGTTACTATAAGTACTTTTATTTTAGTAAGATAGGGTGCTTGTTATCATATCCCCGCCTGTCTCTCCTTTCCTCAAGAGTGGTAAGGTCCAGTTCCCTCAGTCTTTCCTAATAGTTCAATCCCCCTCAGCTCGTAATCTAACGAAATTACTCCATCAAAGAAGGTCGGCTGAAGAATCAAGTATGAATGAGGAAGTTGCTGGACCTTCAGGAGTGTCCAATCACACAACTCGTCACAGGGACGGGAGTGACAGGGACCCAGTCACTTAGAAGCTAGAACAAAATGTAGATATAAAAGTTTGGTGGTCAACAGGATGAGCGAGTTTTACTGATATCCAGAATGACTATACACGTTTGGGTTTCCTTGAAGGCACGGGTTTAGCTGATAAGATTGTATGGGCAGTAGGCTGAGGCAATGTTGCACACCAGACTCTGTAGGCCTGGTACGTCCACATGACATCTACCCAGCTGTGTACGTTTCAAAGAAAGACTGAGCATGTTGTAGATGAGCTTCTGCAAGGGAAGATGGATGGTGTTAAGCTCTTCCTTCAAGATAATCTATCACGAAACAAAAAGAAGGATGAATATCTAGTTTACCGCTATCATCAAGAGTATCCATTAGACGGGCCTTTGAACACGATGGAGTACACTTAGCAAGGACACTATAGAGGGCTGTTAAACCACTCAGCAACATATTCATAGTCTGCAACAAGCCTGACCAGTATTGCTTTGTCGGGTCGTATGCTCCCCCAGGACAGTCAGGGTATGGCGTGCAACCCGTCCTCGTAAATTCGTATAGTCAATATTGACTTATTAAATACGTGCATAGGTGACATACTAAACATAATAGTTTACCTTGAAAAGCTTCATAGAAAACACCGACCTTACCTAACCTTGTTAGTATGTTAAGATAAGCATCTTATAGCTTCGTAATTACAATTATTACTTAACCTATACCTATAATAGGTTAAGTAACAATTGTAATTACGAAGCTATAAGATGCTTATCTTAACATACTAACAAGGTTAGGTAAGGTCGGTGTTTTCTATGAAGCTTTTCAAGGTAAACTATTATGTTTAGTATATCACCTATGCACGTATTTAATAAGTCAATATTGACTATACGGATTTGCGAGGACGGGTTGGGCATCCAGACCCTGTGGAGTGCTGTTGTGTGCTGTGGGGAAAAAACATAAACAGTCCAGCTGGAACAACCCAGAAGTGGAAAAAATAGCTAATGCCGTATTCCAGACCTGGTGGACCAATAGTAAACAAAGACTCGGGGACACGTGGTGGACCAATAGTAAACAAAGACTCGGGGACACGTGGTGGACCAATAGTAAACAAAGACTCGGGACACGTGGTGGACCAATAGTAAACAAAGACTCGGGGACACGTGGTGGACCAATAGTAAACAAAGACTCGGGGACACGTGGTGGACCAGTAGTAAACAAAGACTCGGGGACACGTGGTGGACCAGTCGTAACAAAGACTCGGGGACACGTGGTGGACCAGTAGTAAACAAAGACTCGGGGACACGTGGTGGACCAATAGTAAACAAAGACTCGGGGACACGTGGTGGACCAGTAGTAAACAAAGACTCGGGGACACGTGGTGGACCAATAGTAAACAAAGACTCGGGGACACGTGGTAAAACAGACCTAAATGATTCACGAAAAAAATGATCTAAAAACCATCCACCTTTCTTTTGTGTAATTTTTTTTGTTTTTGTTTTGAAAAAATGCTAATCCTGAATAGTATTCAGGTGTAATATTTTATTACAAACACACACACATATATATATATATATATATATATATATATATATATATATATATATATATATATATATATATATATATATATATATATGATTCCCCAAGGGTGTGAAGCAGCGGCTCATGCAGCTAGAGCTTACATTGCCAACATTACGGATGAAAAAGCTCTGATAAAGCTGGACTTCGAAAATGCCTTCAATCTGGTTAGAAGGGATGCAGTACTCAATGCGGTTCATCGCCTTTTCCTTCCCTCTACCCGTTTGTAAACTCATGCTACAGCAAGAATCTAACTCTGCTTTTTGGGGAACATGAAATCGAATCACAAGAAGGTGTCCAACAGGGTGACCCCCTTGCTCCTTTTCTTTTCTGCCTAGTCATCAAGGAAGTCACCGATAACCTGTCCAGTGAGCTCAACATTTGGTTTTTGGACGATGGTACTCTAGCCGGCTCCCCAGACGCACTCTTGGATGACATAAGAATAATTCAGGAGCAAGGAGCAAGTCTAGGCCTCACCCTGAACCCTTCCAAGTGCGAAATAACCTCCACCAACCAGCACATAATAGAGCAAATAAAGGTTGTTTTGCCTGACATTCATACAACCAACCCTGAGGACAGCACACTCCTAGGTGCTCCTCTTGGAAGGAATGCCATCGACGAGGTCCTTGGTAAGAAGATCACTGACCTGAAGAGAATGAACGAGAGGATTGAAGACATCGATGCCCATGATGCACTTTACCTCATCACCAGATGCTTGTCCCTCCCCAGGCTGACCTACTTTCTAAGATGTTCGCCATCTTTCAACAATATTAAATTAGAAGAGTACGACAGCTTGCTGAAATCAACACTAGAAAAAGCCCTCAATCTTTCCCTCAGCAACTCGCAGTGGAAACAGGCCTCCCTTCCTGTCAGACTCGGGGGCCTTGGCGTGCGCACAGCAACACAAATTGCTGTACCAGCGTTCCTGTCCTCTTCAGTGGGGTCTGACAACTTGGTGAAGGAAATCCTACCTGAGCACCTAGTTCAACAGGCAGGGGTACATGATCCCAGCTTCACAGACTGCACAACCAAATGGGTCTCTCTCGCAGGACCAGCACCCCAACCACTGCCTTCTGAAGCCCATAAGCAATCCAGCTGGGATCGCCCCATTGCCGACCAAGAAGCTGCGACTTTGCTAGAAGCTGCGACAACACCACATGACACTGCCCGACTTAGAGCAGTAGCAGCTCCCCATGCAGGTGATTTCCTATTAGCAATCCCAATGTCAGCAACCGGCACCCGTCTCACACCGCAGGCCCTCCGAATTGCCGTGGCTCTCCGTCTCGCTGCCCCAATCCACACCGAATACAGGTGTATTTGCGGCGAGGCAGAGGCCGACAGGTACGGACGGCATGGCCTTCTCTGCCAAAGGACAGGAGGATGGCATGCAAGACACGGCGAGGTCAATGACATTATTAAGAGAAGCCTTACCACAGCCGGCTGTCCAGCAGAGAGAGAGCCCCGCTACCTAATGTCCCGCAACTCTAATGAGCCTGTCGGTCGCCCAGATGGAATCACGGTGAACCCCTGGAAGAATGGTAGACAGTTGGTGTGGGACTACACTTGCGTCTCAACTTTAGCCAATACCTATGTTGACTTCAGTGCTACTCAAGCAGGAGGAGCTGCCAATCACCGGGAAGCGGCCAAGTCACGTAAATACAGAGACCTTGAGCACCACTACAATTTTGTCCCCATTGCCTCAGAGACACTTGGTGCCTGGGGTAAAAGTGCTGCTAGCTTTTTGAAGGAGTTGGGGTCTAAGCTAATCGAAACAACTAGAGACCCTAGAGCTGCCAGTTTTCTTTTTCAGCGCCTCAGTGTGGCAATCCAGAGAGGAAATGCTCACTGCATCCATGGTTCCTGCCCGCCATCTGAGGAGCTGGAGGAGCTTTTCAACTTGTGACAAGCAGCCTTGTACCCTGCATGTAATCAATATTGTAACTTTTTTGTGTAATGACATTTTCAAATAAAGTTAGATAAATATACACACATACCAAAAGAATAGGGGTGGTAGGAGAAGAAAATATCAAAGTGTTCAGTGAGGATCCACAAGGTCTTCTCTGAGTACTCTTTATTTTCTTCTCCGAGGCTATGGGTCCCTACACTTGCACCAGAGGTGGTACCCCTTCTAGGTTTAAATATATATATATATATATATATATATATATATATATATATATATATATATATATATTATATATATATATATATATATATATATATATATATATATATATATATATATATATATATTAGAAAACTCCTTACCCCAGAAAGATTCGAACCCAGACAGCGAGGGGCTCCGTGCACCTTAGCATGTCCAGTACTTTCACCAATAAGCCACAACGATTGTTAAAAGAATTGTAAGTCGTAAGACCCTTAACCCGACTAATGAAATATCTGTGAACAAAAAGGTCGCCAAGTGTGCTGTTGGGAACTGGGTTAAGGGTCTGACGACTTCCAATTCTTTTAACAGTCGTGGTGGCCTAGTGGTGAAAGTGCTGGACACGC
>WNGS01163002.1:13756185-13781185 GCA_020271785.1 Procambarus virginalis | reverse complement strand
TGTTTAACACCACTGTTAATGTTGAATGGTTCAGAAGTTGAGCCGTCGTACACGACTGTCCCCTTCATGTCCTTGTGGAACGATTGTATCATGCTGAGTAGGATGGGTGGACAGCCAATTTTGGCCAAGATCTTGAAGAGTCCGTCCCTACTCACGAGGTCGAAGGCCTTTGTAAGGTCAATGAAGGCAATGTACAAGGCTTTTCTCTGCTCCCTGCACTTTTCTTGAAGCTGTCTCAGGGAGAACACCATGTCAGTGGTCGACCTCTACTCGGAAACCACACTGTGACTCAGGGTACACTCTTTCGGCAAGAATCTGAAGCCTGACCAAAACGACCCTAGCGAATAGTTTGCCAACGACGCTGAGGAGGGAGATGCCGCGATAGTTGTTTACATCGCTTCTGTCACCTTTATTTTTGTAGAGAGTGATGATGTTTGCATCTCTCATGTCTTGTGGCACCGAGCCCACCCTCCAGCACTGGCACAGAAGTTCATGAAACTCAGATTTAAGTGTTCCACGAGCGCACTTGAGAACTTCAGGCGGAATCCCATCGTCACCTGGGGCCTTCCCTCAGGAAAGTGAATCCACTGCTTTCTCAACTTCTTCCACAGTTGGTTCAAGATCAAGTTCTTCCATGATGGGCAGACATTCAATTGCATCCAAAGCCTCACGCTGACCAAGTTCTCTCTGGAGTAGAGTTCGGAGTAATGTTCCACCCAGCGATTCATCTGTTGATCACGGTCTTTAATGATCTCTCCAGTGGCTGACTTTAGAGGAGCCGTCCGGTTTTGTGTAGGGCCTGTTGGCTGTTTGATCCCTTCGTACATGCCTCTTATGTTGCCGACAGTGGCCGCAGTCTGGATGCTGGAACAGAGTCGAAGCCAGTAATCGTTAGCACAACGCCTCGCAGTTTGTTGAACTCTACTGCGGCAGTACGGAGGGGCTGTAGGTTCCTTTTTGAGGGCAGGTTCTTGTAGGATGAGAGAGCTCGTCTCTTTTCCTCTACGAGGGGTAACAGTTCCTCTGCACTGGCCTTGAACCGATTACTTTTCGGTCATATTTAATAATATATGTCTACAGAAAGACTGCTACCAAAATATACTAATATATATATATATATATATATATATATATATATATCTATATATATATATATATATATATATGTATATATATATATATTATATATATATATATATATATATATATATATATATATATTATAATATAATAATTATGAATAAATTTTTTTATTAAATATAAATATATATGCGAACAAGCCTGAATGGTCCCCAGGACTATATGCAACTGAAACTTAAACCCCAGAAGTGACTCGAACCCATACTGCCAGGAGCACTCTGCTGGCGTACAGGATCCCTTAACCACTCGACCAACACGATCGGACAAAAGAGGATGGTAGCTGAGGCTATTTCTATCCCCCCGCCGGCACTCGGTTGGTAATCTTGGGCATGTTATTTTATCAAATCACCTCATTCTTTGGGGCACACGTGAGGAACACAAATGCGAACAAGCCTGAATGGTCCCCAGGACTATATGCAACTGAAAACTCACACTCCATCCTCTTTTGTCCGGTCGTGTTGGTCGAGCGGTTAAGGGATCCTGTACGCCAGCAGAGTGCTCCTGGCAGTATGGGTTCGAGTCACTTCTGGGGTGTGAGTTTTCAGTTATATATATATATATATATATATATATATATATATATATATATATATATATATATATATATACACATCACAATCAATAAACATATTACCGAACAATGAGTGATAAACATACAAGTTTCTTCCTTCACACATGCAGTATGTCACCAGACGTACACACAAATACCTGTATGACGAGGTACACATAATACCGTAAGTGATATGTGTGTTGTGACACACAGACACACACACATGTAGTGTTGCAGGGTTTGGCTTCCCTCATACACTATACCTCTCCTCTCCACTTCTGCCCGTGCCTGAATATATCTGATTTTGCATCTCATTTGTCTCGTTGTTAAAACACATTCAATGTCAACTCGTGGTCTTGATATGGCGTGTTTGGCCAGATCATCCGTCACCTTGCTGAGCACTAGTCCAACATGAGATGGAATCCACACCAATTTCACTTTGTATCTTTCAGCTGTATCTCATTAATCCTTTTCTTACACTCGTCAACTATGGACATGAAGATGGGCATTCGACTGTTTAAGGACTCAAGTGCTCCTCGGCTACCGACAAATACGAAACCATGTTGACCAGACCACACACTAGAAGGTGAAGGGACGACGACGTTTCGGTCCGTCTTGGACCATTCTCAAGTCGGTTGTCTGTGGTCTGGTCAACATACTTTAGCCACGTTATTGTGACTCATCGCCTACGAAAACATCTTTTTCGTCTTGACGAACTTCCTGCAAACCGGCAAGAAATTAGCTACATTTATGATGACTATTAATAATGGGGCACAGACAGCGGCCTTGCGGCACTCCACTCTCGCAGTGCCCTCTCGTGCTCCCCTTGTAGCTGCCGAGCCTGATCCCTGCAGCTGTAGTGTGGCGCGTGAAGCAGCAGAGTCGTGAGTCTGCGTGAGTGGTGCAGACCAGGGGCCAGATTCACGAAGCAGTTACGCAAGTACTCACGAACGTGTACATCTTTCCTCGATCTTTGACGGCTTTGGTTAAATTTATTAAACAGTTTATAAGCATGGCAACTTACCAATCTACTGTTGTTATTGTTATAAACAGCCTCCAGGTGCTTCGGAGCTCATTAACTGTTTAATAATAGTAAACAAAGCCGCTAAAGATTGAGAAAAGATGGACAGGTTCGTAAGTGCTTGCGTAACTGCTTCGTGCATCTGTCCCCTGGTGGCCAGCCAGCGGGGGTTTGGCTCACAGATCAGGGCGGTGTGGGCCCTTCTGTGGGCTCACAGATCAGAGCGGTGTGGGCCCCTCTGTGGGCTCACAGATCAGGGCGGTGTGGGCCCTCTGTTGGCTCACAGATCAGGGCGGTGTGGGCCCCTCTGTGGGCTCACAGATCAGGGCGGTGTGGGCCCCTCTGTGGGCTCACAGATCAGAGCGGTGTGGGCCCTCTGTGGGCTCACTGATCAGGGCGGTGTGGGCCCCTCTGTGGGCTCACAGATCAGAGCGGTGTGGGCCCTCTGTTGGCTCACAGATCAGGGCGGTGTGGGCCCTCTGTGGGCTCACAGATCAGGACGGTGTGGGCTCCTCTGTGCGCTCACAGATCAGGGCGGTGTGGGCCCCTCTGTGGGCTCACAGATCAGGGCGGTGTGGGCCCTCTGTGGGCTCACAGATCAGGGCGGTGTGGGCCCCTCTGTGGGCTCACAGATCAGGGCAGTGTGGGCCCTCTGTGGGCTCACAGATCAGGGCAGTGTGGGCCCTCTATGGGCTCACAGATCAGGGCGGTGTGGGCCCCTCTGTGGGCTCACAGATCAGGGCGGTGTGGGCCCCTCTGTGGGCTCACAGATCAGGGCGGTGTGGGCCCCTCTGTGGGCTCACAGATCAGTGCGGTGTGGGCCCCTCTGTGGGCTCGCACGCTCTCCTGCACGGTGATGTGTGGGTTTTTATTATTATGATTATTGTGTAGCATCACTATGGCTTGTCGTGTCCCAGAGGCTGCTTAAATCCTCAGGATTAATCGAAGACCTTCAACAGGCTGCCGGCTTCCTGTCCCCGTCGAGGCCACTTGAGAGATGATACCCCTCAGGTAAATTCAGGTAAATTTGACCAGGTGACTGAGCCGGGAAATGATGTCTAACAATTACCATTTGTGTTGATTATTCTCCTCTCTATGCCTCCCTTCCCCTTACTCCTATTCCTGTCTCCCCTCCCTCCTATTCCACCACTCCTCCCTCTCCCATCCCCCCTCTCCCATCCCCCCTCTCCCATCCCCCCTCTTCCTCCCTCGCCGCATGCCGAGCCAAACAACATTACCTGGTAACGAAGGAAGCCTCACCCTTCACGCTGATCAACCTCGGCCTTATCTCATTACCATCAATTTTGTCTGTTTAATAGCTGGGCTCTTGGGGGCCAGGGAGGCCAGGGGGGCCAGGGAGGGCCTGGGAGGGCCAGGGAGGGCCAGGGAGGCCATGGGGGGCCAGGGAGGGCCAGGGAGGGCCTGGGAGGGCCTAGGAGGGCCTGGGAGGGCCTGGGAGGGCCAGGGAGGGCCTGGGAGGGCCTAGGAGGGCATGGGAGGGCCAGGGAGGGCCAGGGAGGGCCAGGGAGGGCCTGGGAGGGCCAGGGAGGGCCTAGGAGGGCCTGGGAGGGCCTGGGAGGGCCTGGGAGGGCCTGGGAGGGCCAGGGAGGGCCAGGGAGGGCCAGGGAGGGCCAGGGAGGGCCAGGGAGGGCCTGGGAGGGCCTGGGAGGGCCTGGGAGGGCCAGGGAGGGCCAGGGAGGGCCAGGGAGGGCCTGGGAGGGCCTGGGAGGGCTTGGGAGGGCCAGGGAGGGCCAGGGAGGGCCTGGGAGGGCCTGGGAGGGCCTGGGAGGGCCTGGGAGGGCCAGGGAGGGCCAGGGAGGGCCTGGGAGGGCCTGGGAGGGCCTGGGAGGGCCAGGGAGGGCCAGGGAGGGCCTAGGAGGGCCATGGAGGACCTGGAATGGCCTGGGAGGGCCAAAGAGGGCCAGGGAGGGCCTGGGAGAGCCTGGGAGGGCCAGGGAGGGCCAAGGAGGGCCAGGGAGGACCTGGGAGGGCCTGGAAGAGCCAAGACCTTAAAGGCAGCCAGGGAGGATAAGAGGGAGCCAGACATAATATTTAATCCAGTCGAGTCGAAGAATGTAATAATGTTGCTTCTTCCTTCTTTTTCCCTTCCACCTCCTCCCTCCCAAACCCTCCTTCCCCCTCCCACTTTTGCCCTTCCTCTCCATCCCACTATCTCTCTGTTCCACCCACCGCTGGGCTTCAGCTCTCGTCCAACTCAGGCAGTAAGACAAGTTAAGAGAGAGATGCTTTACTGAGAGTCAAAGTGGGTTTACCAACATAACTTTACTGAGGTCCAAAGTGTGTTTACCAACATAACTTTACTGAGGTCCAAAGTGGGTTTACCAACATAACTTTACTGAGAGCCAAAGTGGGTTTACCAACATAACTTTACTGAGAGTCAAAGTGGGTTTATCAACACAACTTTACTGAGGGCCAAAGTGGGTTTACCAACATAACTTTACTGAGGTCCAAAGTGGGTTTACCAACATAACTTTACTGAGAGCCAAAGTGGGTTTACCAACATAACTTTACTGAGAGTCAAAGTGGGTTTACCAACATAACTTTACTGAGAGTCAAAGTGGGTTTACCAACACAACTTTACTGAGGGCCAAAGTGGGGTTACCACATAACTTTACTGAGGGCCAAAGTGGGTTTACCAACATAACTTTACTGAGGGCCAAAGTGGGTTTACCAACATAACTTTACTGAGAGTCAAAGTGGGTTTACCAACATAACTTTACTGAGAGTCAAAGTGGGTTTACCAACACAACTTTACTGAGGGCCAAAGTGGGGTTACCAACATAACTTTACTGAGGGCCAAAGTGGGTTTACCAACAAACTTTACTGAGGGCCAAAGTGGGTTTACCAACATAACTTTACTGAGAGCCAAAGTGGGTTACCAACATAACTTTACTGAGAGTCAAAGTGGGTTTATCAACACAACTTTACTGAGGGCCAAAGTGGGGTTACCAACATAACTTTACTGAGGGCCAAAGTGGGTTTACCAACATAACTTTACTGAGAGTCAAAGTGGGTTTACCAACATAACTTTACTGAGAGTCAAAGTGGGTTTACCAACACAACTTTACTGAGGGCCAAAGTGGGGTTACCAACATAACTTTACTGAGAGTCAAAGTGGGTTTACCAACATAACTTTACTGAGAGTCAAAGTGGGTTTACCAACATAACTTTACTGAGGTCCAAAGTGGGTTTACCAACATAACTTTACTGAGGGCCAAAGTGGGTTTACCAACATAACTTTACTGAGAGTCAAAGTGGGTTTACCAACATAACTTTACTGAGAGCCAAAGTGGGTTTACCAACATAACTTTACTGAGGGCCATATGTGGTCACAACATAACTTGTGACTACATAACACAGTGACCAGTAGGCTTTTGACGTATGTAGTTAAGCGAAACCGTTGCATCATTTACAGAGCATCAGCCTATGGCTTTCCGACCCCCCGACCCCAAAGGTGTATTTTTTTAATTATTATTATTTTCTACCACAGACGTGGCCAGACATTTACAATGCTAACCAGCATATATATATTTTCTTCTGTCCTCCATGGACAAAGGTGCTGTGTGGCAACTGTGCCAGCGGGGTTTCCCTTAGGGATTTTCAGGTCAATTTTAAACTAACCGACTTTCTATTAAATTTCTTCTGCCTACCTTGGCGCGGATAATCACATCAAAACTCAACTCATTACGTGTGGCTCCAGCCCTCGGTGACGTCACGCTGGCCAGGCCTCCTGATTGGTGATCATATTATTTAGTGACGTCACGCTGGCCAGGCCTCCTGATTGGTGATCATATTATTTAGTGACGTCATGTAGGTGAGGCCTCTTATATCAGTGCCCTCATATATATATATATATATATATATATAATATATATATATATATATATATATATATATATATATATATATATGTATATATATATATATGTACTCACCTAGTTGTGCTTGCGGGGGTTGAGCTCTGGCTCTTTGGTCCCGCCTCTCAACCGTCAATCAACAGGTGTACAGATTCCTGAGCCTAATGGGCTCTATCATATCTACACTTGAAACTGTGTATGGAGTCAGCCTCCACCACATCACTTTCTAATACATTCCATTTGTCAACCACTCTGACACTAAAAACAGTTATTTCTAATATCTCTGTGGCTCATTTGAGCACTCAGTTTCCACCTGTGTCCTCTTGTGCGTGTGCCCCTTGTGTTAAATAGCCTGTCTTTATCTACCCTATCAATTCCCTTCAGAATCTTAAATGTGGTGATCATGTCCCCCCCTAACTTTTCTGTCTTCCAGTGAAGTGATGTTTAATTCCCGTAGTCTCTCCTCGTAGCTCATACCTCTCAGCTCGGGTACTAGTCTGGTGGCAAACCTTTGAACCTTTTCCAGTTTAGTCTTATCCTTGACTAGATATGGAATCCATGCTGGGGCTGCATACTCCAGGATTGGCCTGACATATGTGGTATACAAAGTTCTGAATGATTCTTTACACAAGTTTCTGAATGCCGTTCGAATGTTGGCCAGCCTGGCATATGCCGCTGATGTTATCCTCTTGATATGGGCTGCAGGAGACAGGTCTGGCGTGATATCAACCCTCAAGTCTTTTTCTTTCTCTGACTCCTGAAGAATTTCCTCTCCCAGATGATACCTTGTATCTGGCCTCCTGCTCCCTACACCTATCTTCATTACATTACATTTGGTTGGGTTATACTCTAACAACCATTTGTTCGACAATTCCGTCAGTTTGTCTAGGTCTTCTTGAAGCCTCATACAGTCTTCTTCTGTCTTAATCCTTCTCAAAAATTTGGCATCGTCCGCAAACAGTGAGAGAAATGAATCTATACCCTCCGGGAGATCATTTACATATATCAGAAACAAGATAGGACCGAGTACAGAGCCCTGTGGGACTCCACTGGTGACTTCACGCCAATCAGAGGTCTCACCCCTCACCGTAACTCTGCTTTCTAATGCTTAGGTACTCCCTTATCCACTGGAGCACCTTACCAGCTACACCTGCCTGTCTCTCCAGCTTATGTACCAGCCTTTTATGCAGTACTGTGTCAAAGGCTTTCCGACAATCCAAGAAAATGCAGTCCGCCCAGCCCTCTCTTTCTTGCTTAATCTTTGTCACCTGGTCGTAGAATTCTATTAAGCCAGTCAGGCAAGATTTACCCTCCCTGAACCCATGTTGGCGATTTGTCACGAAGTCCCTTCTCTCCAGATGTGCTACCAGGTTTTTTCTCACGATCTTCTCCATCACCTTGCATGGTATACAAGTCAAGGGCACTGGCCTGTAGTTCAGTGCCTCTTGCCTGTCACCCTTTTTGTATATTGGGACCACATTCGCCGTCTTCCATATTTCTGGTAGGTCTCCCGTCTCCAGTGACCTACTATACACTATATAGAGTGGCAAGCAAAGTGCCTCTGCACACTCTTTCAGTACCCATGGCGAGATCCCGTCTGGACCAACAGCCGTTCTAACATTCAGATCCAGCAGGTGTCTCTTGACCTCCTCTCTCGTAATTTCGAACTCTTCCAAGGCCGCCTGGTTTACTTCCCTTTCTCCTAGCACAGTGACCTCACCTTGTTCTATTGTGAAGACCTCCTGGAACCTCTTGTTGAGTTCATCACACACCTCTTTGTCATTCTTTGTATACCTGTCCTCGCATGTTCGTAGATTCACTACCTGCTCTTTCACTGTTGTTTTCCTTCTGATGTGATTGTGGACTGTATTCACCTAGTTGTATTCACCTAGTTGTGTTTGCGGGGGTTGAGCTTTGCTCTTTCGGCTCACCTCTCAACTGTCAATCAACTGTTTACTAATTTCTTTTTTTTTTCTTTTTTTTTCTCCACACCACACACACACACACACACACACACACACACACACACACACACACCAGGAAGCAGCCCGTGACAGCTGACTAACTCCCAGGTACCTATTTACTGCTAGGTAACAGGGGCATTTCAGGGTGAAAGAAACTTTGCCCATTTGTTTCTGCCTCGTGCGAGAATCGAACCCGCGCCACAGAATTACGAGTCCTGCACGCTATCCACACACACACACACACTGTGTGTGTGTGTGTGTGTGTGTGTGTGTGTGTGTGTGTGTGTGTGTGTGTGTGTGTGTGGTGTGTGTGTGTGTGTGTACATAAACTTCTCACGTGCCAAAAATATTAAATTCAAAGCTCTGCACTCCCAATCCCAATCCATAATACCAACTTTTTTTTTGGGGGGGGGGGAGGGGGAGTAAAGAGGAAGGAGAGGCCTAGGTGAAGGGAAGTATAGAAGTGGGAAATACAGTGAGAGATATGAAAGCAGGCGGGCTGTCCGCCTTGCTGACACGATGTGTGGGTGTTGGCAGCTAAGCTAAGCTGGCTCCCTCTTGTCAGGGAGCTGTGAGTGTGTGAGAGGTTCTTCACATGTGTTTCACCATATATGGATGTCTATAGATGAATACTGTGTAGCATTCATATATACACACTCCGATGCTTCCACACATGTTGTTCTGTTTAAGGCTATTATTTTATTATTATTATTTATTGATTTATTCATACATACACATACATATATATATATATATATATATATATATATATATATATATATATTTATATACTTATACATATACACATTTATATACATATACACAATCATACACACATACATACTCAATTTTTTCAAATTATAGGGGAAGGATTTCTGATCAGTATTTCACCTGGAAATTATGTGCTGTGGGGCGGGGTTTTCATCTAGTGAATCGAGGCTCTTGGGCCACCAGCTGTGGGAGCGGGCGTCTCATCTTGGGCCACCAGCTGTGGGAGTGGGGCGTCTCATCTTGGGCCACCAGCTGTGGGAGTGGGGCGTCTCATCTTGGGCCACCAGCTGTGGGAGTGGGGCGTCTCATCTTGGGCCACCAGCTGTGGGAGCGGGCGTCTCATCTTGGGTCACCAGCTGTGGGAACGGGGCGTCTCATCTTGGGCCACCAGCTGTGGGAGTGGGGCGTCTCATCTTGGACCACCAGTTGTGGGAGCGGGGCGTCTCATCTTGGGCCACCAGCTGTGGGAGCGGGGCGTCTCATCTTGGACCACCAGCTGAGGGAGTGGGGCGTCTCATCTTGGGCCACCAACTGTGGGAGTGGGGCGTCTCATCTTGGGCCACCAGCTGTGGGAGTGGGGCGTCTCATCTTGGGCCACCAACTGTGGGAGTGGGGCGTCTCATCTTGGGCCACCAGCTGTGGGAGTGGGGCGTCTCATCTTGGGCCACCAGCTGTGGGAGCGGGGCGTCTCATCTTGGGCCACCAACTGTGGGAGTGGGGCGTCTCATCTTGGGCCACCAGCTGTGGGAGTGGGGCGTCTCATCTTGGGCCACCAGCTGTGGGAGCGGGGCGTCTCATCTTGCGCCACCAGCTGTGGGAGATGGGCCTCTTATCTTGGGCCACCAGCTGTGGGAGTGGGGCGTCTCATCTTGGGCCACCAGCTGTGGGAGTGGAAGGTCTCATCTTGGACCACCAGCTGTGGGAGTGGGGCGTCTCATCTTGGGCCACCAGCTGTGGAAGTGGGGCGTCTCATCTTGGGCCACCAGCTGTGGGAGTGGGGCGTCTCATCTTGGGCCACCAGCTGTGGGAGCGGGGCTTCTCATCTTGGACCACCAGCTGTGGGAGCGGGGCGTCTCATCTTGGGCCACCAACTGTGGGAGTGGGGCGTCTCATCTTGCGCCACCAACTGTGGGAGTGGGGCGTCTCATCTTGGGCCACCAGCTGTAGGAGCGGGGCGTCTCATCTTGGGCCACCAGCTGTAGGAGCGGGGCGTCTCATCTTGGGCCACCAGCTGTGGGAGTGGAGCGTCTCATCTTGGACCACCAGCTGTGGGAGTGGGGCGTCTCATCTTGGGCCACCAGCTGTAGGAGCGGAGCGTCTCATCTTGGGCCACCAGCTGTGGGAGTGGGGCGTCTCATCTTGGGCCACCAGCTGTGGGAGCGGGCTTCTCATCTTGGGCCACCAGCTGTGGGAGCGGGGCGTCTCATCTTGCGCCACCAACTGTGGGAGTGGGGCGTCTCATCTTGGGCCACCAGCTGTAGGAGCGGGGCGTCTCATCTTGGGCCACCAACTGTGGGAGTGGGGCGTCTCATCTTGGGCCACCAGCTGTAGGAGCGGGGCGTCTCATCTTGGGCCACCAGCTGTAGGAGCGGGGCGTCTCATCTTGGGCCACCAGCTGTGGGAGTGGGGCGTCTCATCTTGAACCACCAGCTGTGGGAGTGGGGCGTCTCATCTTGGGCCACCAGCTGTAGGAGCGGGGCGTCTCATCTTGGGCCACCAGCTGTGGGAGTGGGGCGTCTCATCTTGGGCCACCAGCTGTGGGAGCGGGGCTTCTCATCTTGGGCCACCAGCTGTGGGAGCGGGGCGTCTCATCTTGCGCCACCAACTGTGGGAGTGGGGCGTCTCATCTTGGGCCACCAGCTGTAGGAGTGGGGCGTCTCATCTTGCGCCACCAGCTGTAGGAGCGGGGCGTCTCATCTTGGGCCACCAGCTGTGGGAGTGGGGCGTCTCATCTTGGACCACCAGCTGTGGGAGCGGGGCGTCTCATCTTGGGCCACCAGCTGTGGGAGTGGGGCGTCTCATCTTGGACCACCAGCTGTGGGAGTGGGGCATCTCATCTTGGACCACCAGCTGTGGGAGTGGGGCGTCTCATCTTGGGCCACCAGCTGTGGGAGCGGGGCGTCTCATCTTGGAGTAATGTTTCTAACATTGGGTCCTCTAACATTGGGTCCTCTAACATTGGGTCCTCTAACATAACGACGGTGTTCCACACCCTGATGGCTTGGTGTTGTAGTCTGATGTTTAGTGGCTGTGTGTTCAGGAGTTCATGGAGCTCCTGGATTGTCTGATCATATGGTGGACGGTGTTTTGCTGCTCTCCTGAGCGCCTTATTTTGCACTGCTTGCAGTTTCTGCATGTTAGTTTTCTTTATGGTGTGTAGTGGTACTGGGGGGTACTCTAGATGCGGCCGAACTAGAGCCTTATATAGGTGGTTCTGAATGTTTGTACTGAGGCTTCGGAATCTCAGTTTTCCTAAGGCTGCTTTGGCTTTGTTTAGTCGGTCCCTTACATGAATTTTGATCCCTGTTCTATTTATCATGAGTCCCAGTATTCTGCCTACTGTAGCAACAGTATATATATAAACTAATAATGCAACACTAATATTGTACCACTACTACTCATTTGTAACAAGTAACACCACCATACAGTACCACTAATGGTCACACTGATATATATCCTGAGTAACTGGAACCAAAGGTACACTTCCAAGGAAATGCTTCACAGGATTAGCTACGCTGCCACCATCTGCCTTGTCCATTAACTATATCAAGCAACGAGGCAAGAAACATTGCTTGACTTGGAGAGTCCTCTTTCTTTAACTGTCATTAATTATGGGTTGGTTGTCAGCTCACTATATCCAGAGACTGAGAGGATCCAACTATTGACACAGACGAAAAGTTTAACACGAGTTTATTGAGAACAAATTATGCTCTTCACCACTATAACTGCTACTCTAACACTGGCCAATAGTTAAGAAATTTAGACATGGAACAAAACCCTCAGAGATCACACTTTACCTTAAGACCTCTGTCTCTCCATCCGGTGGATCCACTCTGTCTCTCCCTGGCTGTGTGATGTTCTCACAGACCCACTCTGGACACAGGTGTCTGGCACTCATTCCCTCCTATCATACACGGGTATATATACAAACACAAAAGAGGGTGGGTGATATTTGCTGTTGCTACCTACACCGAAGATGCAAGAGGTCGGGCCACACGTACACAAACACTCAAGAATTTTTTCATTAAGCTTGTTTGACATTCACCATACACTCTTCAAGAGAAGAATTATTAATTACGTGTATGACTGACCTCTGACCTGGCTAAAAGGGGGAGATCCAAGGATGTTTATACATAAGAATCTGGGGTCTAATTCCATTGCAATGTTTGACAAGAGTATCATGAAATATTATATACTTGAAACTAGCTGACTAAGACTAACCCAGGAATTTTTAATCAACATACAAGATAATCCAGAGGTCATCTGGGCTAACCTCTTGGAGAAGGCTTCCCTGGGTGTGAACTCTAGGGGGGGGGGGTCATGGGTGTTACACCACCTCCACATAGTGGATCGGATGGTTGTCAAGGATGATGGGGTCCGGGTTTCTTTTTGCAATGTGTATTATCTGGAACTTTTGTTTATTTGTGCTAATTTTCCATTGCTTCTCAAAGTTGTTTATGAGTTCAATTGCTGCCTTGGTCTTGTCGGCTAGTAGCGGCTTTGATGGTCCCGGTTTGCAAATTATTTGGGTGACATCGTCAGCGTATGTGATGTATTCTCCATGTTGGAGTTGGGGTAGGTCAGCTGTATATATGTTGAATAGAGTGGGGGAAAGGCAGCTTCCTTGTGGTACTCCACTTTTCAGTTCTATTACGTCACCCAAGTAGCTGCCGATATTAAGCCTAACAGTTCTGTTGTCTATAAAGCTGCTGAGAGTAACAGTAAATCTCTCAGGAAGTCCTAGCTCAGATATCTTATATTTTAGGCCTGTGTGCCCCACTTTGTCGAAGGCTTTCGAAACGTCTCTAAGCACTATATTACACTGATCTTTTTTGGACACTGCGTTGGCTATATGCTGGTAGATCAGGGCTATAGCTGTATGGGCCCTCTGTTGTGTCCAAACCCGTGCTGCCTGGTGTTATACTTCCCTTTCTCTTCCATGTACTTCACAAGTCTCTGATTGATTATTTTTTTCGAATATTTTACCTGGTACTTCGAGGAGGGAAATTGGCCACCCTGCACTCACACTTTAGCTCTTACACCAACCCCCTCCCCTCTACCCCATCCCCCACCACCCCGTGCTCCCACCACCCTAACCCCCACCACCCCAGCCCCCATCACCCCTTCCCCAACCCTGCACTACCCCGTGCCCCCCCACCACCCCGTGCCCCCCCACCACCCCGTGCCCCCCCACCACCACCCGTGCCCCCCCCACCACCCCGTGCCCCCCCCACCACCCCGTGCCCCCCCCACCACCCCGTGCCCCCCCCGCACCACCCCGTGCCCCCATCCCTGAACCCCCAGCCCCCCACCCCAGCCTCCACATTTTTCCGGACAAATGAGATCCTCTTTTTACACATCCAACACATTTTAGCTAATCAGCGAAGTTTTTTGAGAGATACTTCAAAACAAGGCGCTTTTCAGAGGGACTTTTTTCAACGCGAACTGTTTTATTTATATTGGTCTATTCAAATGAACTTCTTTCTCTGTAAATTCATTAACATGGCCGGAATTAAAAAGCGCATTGTCTGCCAACTCAAAATGTTGGTTTCACTAAAACGCCGAAATGGGCTTTATTGTCGTCAGCTCTGGGAACTGGAATAAATGACAAGAGAGTGAAAAACTGTGACGGATGTGCCTGGCGGACCCAGCTGGTAAACACCTCTCCTCTCCACGCCTGGGAAGGAGCGGAGTCTCTCCTCTCCACGCCTGGGAAGGAGCGGAGTGTCTCCTCTCCACGCCTGGGAAGGAGCGGAGTGTCTCCTCTCCACGCCTGGGAAGGAGCGGAGTCTCTCCTCTCCACGCCTGGGAAGGAGCGGAGTCTCTCCTCTCCACGCCTGGGAAGGAGCGGAGTGTCTCCTCTCCACGCCTGGGAAGGAGCGGAGTGTCTCCTCTCCACGCCTGGGAAGGAGCGGAGTCTCTCCTCTCCACGCCTGGGAAGGAGCGGAGTCTCTCCTCTCCACGCCTGGGAAGGAGCGGAGTCTCTCCTCTCCACGCCTGGGAAGGAGCGGAGTGTCTCCTCTCCACGCCTGGGAAGGAGCGGAGTCTCTCCTCTCCACGCCTGGGAAGGAGCGGAGTCTCTCCTCTCCACGCCTGGGAAGGAGCGGAGTCTCTCCTCTCCACGCCTGGGAAGGAGCGGAGTCTCTCCTCTCCACGCCTGGGAAGGAGCGGAGTCTCTCCTCTCCACGCCTGGGAAGGACCGGAGTCTCTCCTCTCCACGCCTGGGAAGGAGCGGAGTCTCTCCTCTCCACGCCTGGGAAGGAGCGGAGTGTCTCCTTCTCCACGCCTGGGAAGGAGCGGAGTCTCTCCTCTCCACGCCTGGGAGGATCACAGACCATTCTGTTTATATTTGAACCGGATCAAATACAAAAAAAATTAAAAAGAATAAATTACTTAGTAAAGACGCGTTTAGGAAAGTTCGAAGGAAGGAAGCTGGTAACTGGCAATGTTGTTAGACTTCAACGGTGACAAATGTAAAGTTACGAGGGGAAGAACGGGAGAAAAAAAAGACCCCAAGAACATTAAAGGTCATAAGAGACTCCGGGAAACAGAAACACACCAAGAAAATATCATCAGCAGCATACGAAACAGGTTTATCAGGGTAGTCTTCTGATACCAATACAAAGAGGACTGCAGAACGTTACACAACTACGTAAAACCACCTCTTGAAATGCAGCCCTGGTTTTGAACACTGACCTAAAATAACAACAGAAGTGTCTTGACACAGAACGAAGAGAACAGTAAGGGCGCTCAGTAGCTGGCAGACCTTAATCCCACACGTTGAAATAAATCAACAAGAAACTGAGGAGACATGGTGAAGACGTAAATGATATACAGGCAAATTTTAGAGCGTGGACAAAAGGCAATGTTCAAAATGATAAACGGTAGGACCAGAGGACACGGGTGGAGGGTGGAGACACAGATGAGGCAGGACCAGAGGACACGGGTGGAGGGTGGAGACACAGATGTGGCAGCAGGACCAGAGGACACGGGTGGAGGGTGGTGACACAGTGAGGCAGGACCAGAGGACACGGGTGGAGGGTGGAGCACAGTGAGGCAGGACCAGAGGACACGGGTGGAGGGTGGAGACACAGGGAGGCAGGACCAGAGGACACGGGTGGAGGGTGGTGACACAGGTGAGGCAGGACCAGGGACACGGGTGGAGGGTGGAGACACAGGGAGGCAGGACCAGAGGACACGGGTGGAGGGTGGAGACACAGGTGAGGCAGGACCAGAGGACACGGGTGGAGGNATCTTCGCTTATTTCGAACGATTCGTTTTTTCGATTTTTTTCTGTTTCGAATGATTCATCCGTTTGGATCTTGCCTGTTTCGAACTTGTCATTTGTTCGATCCGTGCCTGATTGGAGCGATTCATTCACTCCTCTGGAGCATTGGCTTCGCTAAAATCTTGAGTCTAATCCAAAAGGTTTATTCCTTTGGATAAGACAACCTGAGATTTACAGAAGACGATGGAAATGACTCTGAAGGAAGTCATAAGATAACTACCTGACAGAGGATCCAAATAAATCATCAGACTATGGGATAGACATGATTAAATTTATATTTAATATATTGATTTATATATATTTGGAGCACCAAACGAATGAGAACGTCTCACCCCACACAAGATATGTTTAAGATGTTGCATTCAAATGCGCTTGCAAATTTGCAAGTCTGAAGTTGCTCGCTCATCATATTGACGCAACGGTGTATATATCGCACAACAACGCTCATATTAAATCTATTATGGAGTGCACAAGACAGTATACCTGTTCACACGGCTTGATTTAAGATTGTCGTTCGAAGTTCCCAATAGAGCCAGACGTCTTGTGAGCAGCAAGTTTAATGCTTACGGTTTAGTACCGTTCATCCAGATCCTCCATCACTGGATGTGGATGAGGAGACCAGTAATGACTAGCTGGTCTATTGTGTCATCCGAATTACGTATAATTATGTGACTCGTTTACGCATCATATGGACCCTTCACAAATTTTAAGGAAACAGGACATAAAAAGCACACATCACGCTGTACAAGAACCAAATTAAATAACAAGTGACTAACGTAAAATATATAATATTAAGAATAATATTATTAAAATATTATTGATTATATTTTTATCAGCGCAATTACGTATTTCATCTCTGCTAACTACAGCAAGACATCAAAACTTTCATGTTTGGTGAAAACAAGAGAATTATCATTGAAGGTGTTACAAAGCTGAAATGGACACACACACACACACACACACACACCACACACACAACACACACACACACACACACACACACACACACACACACACATACACACACAAGTAACTCAAAGAGCGATAGTCTTTCACAACTAATGTGCTACAGTTTAATGCCAAGAGAACATACTTGCAGCCATAAAGATAAGGATTGTGTCGTCCTGTATCAAAATGTATCTGATACAGTCAAAAGACACTAATTCAACCTTGAGAATGAAGCAGGTGTGACCGACAGGATGCTAAAATTAATTAGAGAGTACCTCTCATATTTGAAACAAAAAGTTACGGTGAAAGAGAAGACCTTATAGTGGAAGGAGGTCACAGGGTCAGTACTATGGACTAGAGTACTGACTCTTGTGTACATAGATGACTCGAATGAGGAAGTTGATGCAGTCGTAATAATATTTGTAGACGGTACAAAATAACCGAAAGAACCATAAAACATGAGGAGTGTAAAGAGATACAGAAAGCCCAGAATATGCTTCAGATATTCAGAGAAATAGTTACTAGACTTCAATCCAGATAAATGGAAGGTAACGATAATTACCTTGAAATGACAGAAAAAGAGAAGTGGCCGAGATTGTGTACAACCGCCAGCTAGCACCGGAGATGCACATCTGATGGAAACTTCACCATAGACAAACCCAGTAAACGTAAGTGAAGAATTTATCAACAATTTAAGGAGGCCTTCAGAAATTTCTACACGGCGACGTGAGGCTGAATCTGGAGAATGTTGCACCAGCGTGGAACCCCCTCCAAAATAACAATAAAATCTAATTAGAAATTTCCCAAGATATACAAAGTGGCTCGTACCAGGCCTGCGAGGACTGAACTAAGAGGAACGCTAAGAGATTTGAAGTTTAACATTTTAAAGAGAGACAGTATTGAGGAGATATGATAGCGACATAAAAATTCTCAAGCGTAGCTCATCAGGTTGATAATAAGGGAATGTACAATTTAAATTCAGTTAAAACAATAGGATATGGAAGGAAGATTGTGACGCAGATAAGACAGTTGTAAAAAATAATATTTTAAACGTACAAATAGGGAACAATTGAATCGAATAGAGGTGGGTAAGGAGTGAGTAAAACCAATTTAAATCGTTTGCATCAAAAATATGGCAGGAACAGGTGAGTTGGGCATTAGACCTCCGACATCTTGAAACGGCGGGGCACAGGAGTTAATTGCTCGATCTTACAATCACATATAGGTCTGTGGATTTAGGAGAGTCCACACGCGCAGGGGTCTTGAGAGAGGCTGCGGCGGAGGATCCTGTTGCAAGCATTCGTCACGATCAAATAGATGACGTGTTATTTTATTCCTTCTCACTCACCACCTTAAATACTCAGCCACTTACCCCTCCTTACACGCTACTTCCTTTATCTCTTCACTTGCCTTCCTCTCTCTCTTCTTCCCTATCCCTCACTTCATCTATCCTTCCCTTTCTTTGTCTTTCCTTCCCTGTCTTCATCTTTCTTTCCCTCACTTCATCTTTCCTTCCCTACTCTCTTTTTTCCTTCCCTTCTTTCAGCTTTCCTTCCATTTCTTTCCTCACTTCATCTTTCTACCTACTCCGTTTATTTTTCTTCCCTTTCTAGTTCTTCCTTTCACCTCTCGCCCTTTTTCTTTCCAGCTCCCTTTTCTTAGTATTATCTCATCTCTTCTATTATTTCTTAATTTCTTTTCTTTCTCAGCTCCCTTCAGCCTTCAGGTCACCTCAACTACCTGAATGGCCGCCATCACACCCTCTCACCTCCCAGCTTCCTGATTCCCTCTTCCCACGGTCCAAACTCCTCCTTCTCCCCCTCCTCCCTTCACCCCTTCCCTTCCTCTAGATCTTCCTTCTCTGGTCTCTTCAGACCCCCCTTCATATCTCCCTTCCTTCACTGGCAGATTTTTTCTTCCATCTCTTGGCCTCCTAGAGCCCTTCATTCTGGCTGTCTTGAGGAAAGCTCTTGGCCTCCTAGAGCTCTTCATTCTGGCTGTCTTGAGGAAAGCTCTTGGCCTCCTAGAGCCCTTCATTCTGGCTGTCTTGAGGAAAGCTCTTGGCCTCCTAGAGCCCTTCATTCTGGCTGTCTTGAGGAAAGCTCTTGGCCTCCTAGAGCTCTTCATTCTGGCTGTCTTGAGGAAAGCACATCGTTTTTCATCACTTCTTCACACTGTAGAGACTCTTATCTTTGATGATCTTCGATCTCCATTTTTAACCTCTCTTATGTTCCTTATCGTTTCTCCATTACACAACTCCCGTTCCTTATGGCATTATCAACTCCTTTATCACAGCCATTATCACCCGCTTCTTGTACTGCTACCATCTCTTTATTTGTATCATATCTTATCAATCCCTCATACCTTCATCATCCTTCTATCATCCTCTACGACTTAGCATCCTATCACCCTCTCTCCCTCACCATCCCTGTCATCATATTCCCTCAGTATCGTCACTTCACTTTTTTTCTCGTCATTATTTATCCCTTTGCTGGACGGTAGAACGACGGTCTCGCTTCATGTAGGTCGGTGTTCAATCCAGACTGTCCAAGTGGTTGCGCACCATTCATTCTCCCTTCCCCCCGTCCCATCCTAAAGCCTCATCCTGACACCATCTAAGTGTTATATTGCCTTAATGGCTTGGCACTTTCTCTTGGTAATTCCCTTCTCGTCATCATCCCTTTCCTTATGCCCTCGTTATCACTCACTTCCTTATAAGTTCCCTATCACTCTTTCCCAATTGTTTCCTCACATACAACTTTATCACTCTTATCTTCAACTTTTGCCTCTAGTCCTATTTTTGTATATTATCCCATGACCATTCCTTTGCTTACCACCCTATTCCCCTCTTCGATATTCACCTATCTGCGCCCATCCTGTATCACTCTCTCCACAGCACCCATCTTCGCCCTACGAGGAATAAAGTCGGTCGTTCAAGACTAAGGAAAGGTCCAGCTCCGTTGCTCCTACAACCGTCCCTCTCTCTCTCTCTCTTTCTCACTTGACCACACCCCTTCCCTCCTATCATCTACCTTCTCTTCAACTTCTTACATTCCCCATTAAGCCCCCCCCCCATTCAACCTTTCTCTCACTTACCCCACCTCTCCCTCAACACATTCCCTTGTCAATTACCCTCTGTCGCTCCACGGGGCGTAGACAGGTTTTCGTACATTGGCGCGGGGAGGATTGAAGTGGAAATGTATAGAGGTTGAGAGGATTGAGGTGTATTTTATAGAGGTGGAATGTATTGAGGTGGAGAGGACTTAAGGCCGACTAGATCGAGGTGGGGAAGATAGAGGTGTGGAATATAACTTGAGAAGGAAGGAGAATTAGGGAGGGGAAGAGCGAGAGGGACATGTTAATATCCCGACAGGTGAAAGTATCGAGACAATTTGTGTTTGTGTTTAGACGAGGAAAACCAGTTTATTATCATCATTAATTAACCGGTTCCTGAACCTGGGATGAATTTAGAATTTTTCGAGGTTATAATTTGCATAATTCCTATTGACCCCGATACTAAGGTATGACAAGCATTTCTGATTCACATAGCTCTCCTGCCGTGAGAGATCTATTTATGGATAGGTGTGTGTACAGAGATGCTCTAGAACTCATTATTACAGGCGTAGAACTCATCCAAAGGATATTGAATACTATAGGCCGTGTAGAAAACACCAAACCTCACCTATCTATCTCCTGAGGCACATATAAAATGGATAACGACAGCAGCGTACTCTTCACTGGCAAAAGTCAGAACAACATTCAGAAACCTATGTAGGACAGGCATTTAGGGCCGCTTTGACCTGCCTACGTGAGGCAGTTCTAGGATATGCCGCCTCATCATGGAGTCCCCATTCTTGAAGAAACATATAAAGAAACTGGAAAAGGTTCAGAAGGTTGCAACGAAACTCGTCCCAAAGCTACGAGGTATGGGGTATGAGTAGCGCCCTGATCGGGAACCTGTGTCCCTTACGATCACTAGAAAGAAGAAGGGAGAGGGGGGACATGATAGGAACATATATAACACTCCGAGGGATTGACAGAGTGGACATAGGCGAAATGTTCACACGGACGGATAGTAACAGAACGAGGGGACATAGGTGGAAGCTGGAAACTCAGATGCGTCACAGAGATGTTTGGAAGTTTTCTTTTAGCGTGAGAGTAGTGGGAAAAATGGAATGCCCTTAAAGAACAGGTTGTGGGAGGCAATACTATTCATAATCTTAAATCCAGGTGTATGATAGGGAAATAGGACCAGAAGTCATTGCTGTAAACAACCGATGCCTCGAAAGGCTTGATCCAGTAGTCAATGCTCGATCCTGCAAACCCAACTAAGTGAGTACAACTCGGTAAGTACACACACAACGACTTGAGGGGCATGCGCTACGAGGTGAGACTACGGGAATTAAACCTCCCTAAACCTATATATATATTATATAGTATATATAGATTTATATATTTTATAAATGACACCACTTAATGTGTCATTTATAACATAAACTTGTAAGACTGTAATAAGTTCTATATTGGGAAAACATATAAAGATTTGAAATTTAGAATATCGCAACATAAATACTCTGTAGACAGGGGCAATTGTCTAATGCTTTGTTTGTTCATCTGTCCGAAGATGCCCTTTTTCCCCACCCAAAAATTGATTGTGAGATGGTTTCTTCAATAACAAGTTGTAAAAGCACCTATAACAGAAAATAATTGATCTGCTTTGATACAGATCACAAAACAAAGTAATTTGAACATTAGCAGTGGCTTATATAGCTTAGATCCATTTTTAATAGGATCAATTAAAGGGCGATTTAAGTAGGGATCATTGAAACACCTTTGTCTCACTTATTCGTTCGTACAATATTGACTATTTTATGCTATGATTATCCATGTGTGGGCCTGTTGTGTGTTGCTGCATCGGAGTGGGCCAATAGCCTGTCTGCAGTGTCCACGTATTGTACCTCACCTCACTCCACCAGTCTCTCCTGCTATTTATGTCCAGTACTCGATCCGTAAAAACCACTTCTGAAGATGTATTATATACAAAGTACTGTAGGAAAGTCCTGTTTCAATTGTTCCTCATTGTCTGACACTATCATATAAATATATTATATATATAATTATAATATATTATCTATATATATATATATAATATATAATATATATATATATATATATATATTATATATATATATTATATATTTATGATAGTGGTCAGCTATAGTAACCGTTTATATATATATTACATAATATATTATAACGGTTACAAGATGTACATTGGGTTATGCAAAAAGTGCCTAAAGGTTTTGGATATCTTGAAGCTCCTCCGCTTTCCGGCAGGAACCGGAATGGCCGCAGCAGGCCTTTCCTTTCTGGATCGCCACACTGAGGCGCTGAAACAAACTGGAAGCCCTGGGGTCTCTGGAATAATAGATATATCATATAATATATATAGTATATATATAATATATATATATAATATATATATAGATATATACATATAATATATATATATATATAGATATATATACTAATATTATATATATATATATATTAATCATTATATATATCAGTATTATGAGCATAATCATCATCACATTTAAACATCACACAACCCCCCATTTCGTACTTCCATGAGCTCTGAACATTGACAACAAATCTCTTAAAAGACAACATAAACCATGATTAAAAACTATACATAAAAAATACTCCATGAATACATGCACAAATGTAACCTATAATGATGATGTTTCAGGGAGAGGATGTCATATCGTAATTTACACGCTCGATCAGATGAACAGTTGAGCAGGCGACCTCTGCGGTTCGTGAAGGCAATCCGCAGTGCAGGTAGACGGGAATCCTTCTCGACGATTTGCCTTAAAGTATTTTGACAGAATTTCCGCTAACGTGTCTTTGGAGGGGAAAACTTGAAGATGTGTTGTTGTCTGTGGGAATTGTCGACCCTTTTTGATGCTTATTGTATTATTATTGATGTTATCATATTTAATAATAATATTAAATATTATTTTATTATTAGTAGCAGCATCGACGTTTAAATTAAAAGCATTAGTAGTCATAATATCAATTTCATCAGTTTTGAAATTAAAATCATCAATCTCCTCATTAGTAGCAATATTTTCATCACCCTTCTCGTGTATGAGAGAGGTAGAAAACTAGATCCAGGAGGAGGGATCATCAGGGGGGGGGGGGGGTACTCTGGTGTGGTCGAGCAGTACTCCACCATAGCTGTGAGTGGAGGATATTCAGAGTGTCACTCACGACAGGCTCCAGGTGACAACTGACGCAGGAACCTGAGTCAGATGTAAACACATTTTACCAGGGAATTCTGGGACCATTATTTTTTTTACCAATTATTCTTGTGAGAACAAAGAGAAAAAAGCGTTCGTTTTGTAAAGGGAAAAGAGATTCTTTCGTACGTTTTCAGTAAATTAGTTTCTGGAAACTGAACACAAAACATTCTCGTTCATTTGTTAAATTTTGTTTTATATACAAAAAATAATTATATTAAAGTAGGTATGTAGTGGTTAATGTAAATATGGTTGATATATTAAGAGGTTCTGAGTGTGGTTGAACTCGATAGTATGACCGTATTTATATACAGTTCGAGAAATGTTTTATTGGAAAGACAAATTAGTACATTAAAAAATCACACTCCGCACACTCACACAACACCCCACACTACACACACACAAGTCACAGCAAATTCCCACACATACCACACACCCCACACACACACACCACACACACACACACACACACACACACACCACACACACACACACACACAACACACACACACACACACACACACACTCTCAGAAAAAACTCCTCCTTTGAAAAGGGAAAGGAAGGGACAATCCACGTGCAAAGGTTTCCCCCCGTGAGCAATTGTTAGCGGTCACGAGAGAGGAAGGTAACAAAGGAATCTCTGCTCAACAACACAGCCTCCTGCTTCGCATTTCTGGCTGTATTTGGTCGAAAAAATATGGCAGATTTTTCCAACAGATGAAGCGTAATAGGACGAAATTGTTCTCTCATCTGTTTAAATGGCAAGAGGAGAGGAGACCTTGCGATAGGTCGGTGTAATGACCGGCTAGGTATCGTATAATGAACGCGCCCGATAATGAGAACCAGTTCACGTCTTTGTCTAGGTAACATGCACACTTTCACCTTGTTTTTGCCTGTGGAAAAAATAAACAAAAAAGGCAAAAAAACCCCCCCCCCATATAACAAGGCTTTGTGACGATGCTCCAACTCCGTATAGCGTTCGTGCTCTTTGTTGCTGTTGTTCTCTCGTGCAATTGTTTTTATAATTGAAAACGAGAAACATCAAGGATGATAATCATGTTCCCTGACACGCCAACTAGCTGATTACTTAGTCGGATGATTCACCGACGCGATTCATAATATTAAGAAATTCGGATATATAAAAAGTCATAGATTCTCTCGCACTATCGGTACAGATTACCAGTGTAGCACTTTAATCTTTCCCCAAGAGGAGGAAGAGGAGCGATGCTGCCGTAGCTGAGATGAGACAAATGAGAAGCATCAGTGATGATAATTGTCGTACACAACTTAGGTCCATTTAGATTCCCCTTTGGTCGATATTTGCATTCGAGCAAATAGACTTTAGGTCGAGCTGGATTTTCACCGAGGTCGACATAAACTCGTTCGAGGTTGAGATGGACTCCTCAAAGGTTGATATGACGCCTTTACGTCGATTTGGACTTCTCCGTTAGGACCGACATATTAGGCCCAGCGCTAGATCGCGATGGACTTTAATCCTAGCGAGGAATGGACTCCTTTCCTCGCTCCCCCCCTATCCGTAGGGACCAAGAAGGATTCCTCAACCCCCTCCCTCTAGGTCGAATCCACCTCCCCTAGGTCGATATGAAATCTCTGTTAGGTGTGACCCAGCGAATGGAGAGGTCAATGTTTGGCGACGCTTCAGTGACCCTTGACTGACAGGTGGGAGAGGAGGCGCTACAGGGTACCTGTCGTAGATTAATATTACTATGATTCTAATGATTTTTTATTACACAAGTTTGTTAGCTTTATTAATAGTCCTATTCGTTATCAATGTGAGTCTTTTCTTCCTTGTAGTTCACTCTTATCGATCATCATTCTGTATCACTAGTCATTCGTGAACACAAGGTTTGAACTGTTGAAGCCCGAAGCTTTGATGCCAAACAGGTGCTGATA
>WNGS01163002.1:13714347-13724903 GCA_020271785.1 Procambarus virginalis | reverse complement strand
TATTTCTAAAGAACTTCCTCTGTCTCCCATTGCTTTCCACCTGGCAGTCAGCCAGGAGTTGGAGCCACACCCAAAGGTCTTCCATGCTCCCAGACAACAATGGTGAAAGCAAAACCCTAATTCAATCAGCACATTTTCGCTGCTAGCAGAGTCCAGCAAACATGTCAACATTTCATGAGGTGCTTGCGAATGTGCCTTGTAAGTGAATGACGTTTCCTTACATGTTTTATATTTCCCCCTCAGGGTCAACCTTCCTGTCTTGCATCGAGTTCAAATTTTCTGTTTCTCCCTCAGATTCCCCTTGGACGACGGATCCATCGCTGAGGTCCGCTACATCGCCGATGAGTTCGGCTACCGCCCAGAGTCTCCCCTGATCCCCACGCCCCACCCTCTCCCCGCCCACGCCATCGAGCAGATCCGCCTCGCTGAGGAGCTCCGCCGCCAGGGAGTAGAGTGGGACCAGTTTGGATTCAGAATCAACAGAAAGTGAGCGAAGTCTGAAGTCGACGACACCCAAAAGGCGTTGTACAGTGCTGACGAGAGCTTGACACGGAGCCCGAGACGATAGCCACACTAGCTTGAATCTCGGATTCGTGTAGACGACGGTATTGTAGATTATCGCAAACGCTTATTTTATCCCAATGTACACAAGACACAAACACCAGCAGCTCTCACGAACACACACTTTATCCTCATAATAATACTCCTAATGGCTATAGCTTTTGTTATATACTCAGTTCGCGCACCCTTGATGCCCATTGTAGAGTGAAGCACCATTGGCACAGTGCTAGTGAGAGAACCCAACACTTGACATCCATGGTATTGTATCGAGACAAGCGCAGGCGCCTCCACACATACCAACTGGGCTCTCACAGCCAGCATATCAGACAGAACACTTAATCACCCACTTCCTCCTCCTCCTCCTCTGCTTCTCCTCCTCCATAACACTTATCAACAACCACAAATTGTCTCGATTTAACATTCCAGCGATTGCAGGTTCTCAGTCGTTTCCAGACTGTGGTATTTTGGGTTTCTACCGCCAGTATATCGCGCAGAATATCATTAACCCCCCGCACCTTCCCACCCACAAAATAATGTGAATCACAAGTAACTATTAAATCATAACAAATGAAAATGACTAAACATAGATATCCAGTAGTACCATTGTAATCATTGTCATCATCGGTGCCAGCCTCGCGAACACAACCCCACTCCACACGGTATACTCTGTACAACGGAAGCTTGAGTGAAGATGAACACTGATGTAGACAGGACGGAGTGAGAAGAGAAGATGAGTGACAACTCTCAGGAAACACCCAGAGAAAGACTTGCGCGGAATGGAATGTATATCAAATGCTAATACTCGGTGAAGGCATAAATATGTATAGTAATGAGATTATAAGGTTCTATTAATATTTAGCTTTTGACTTTTGATGTAGTTCTGAACGTCTATAGAGGTTGATAAGACAGCCGCTGAATGGTCAGTAAAGCTATGATCAATAATTAAGCAGAATTATGTTCCTTCATGGAATACAGGGTTCACGTGTGTTCCCTGTGTTCTAGGGAGCTAGAACACAGCTACCTCAGGGCATGACTGGGAGCGAGCATCCCACAACTCCTCATATTCTTAAAAACAACACTAAGATCCAAGGCATGGCAGCAATAATTGTTAAGAATAAACAATATTATCTCAGCAGCTTCTTCTCCGTGTGAAAATACGTACCTTCCTTGTATTGCTGGATGCGGCATGAAAAGCAAAAGTGAAGGAGGTCATGACCTTGATTGACCAGATAACGGGTTGTCGGCCCTTAGCTTGACCGTGCAAGAGTCTCACACTCAACCGACAGGTTCCTTTTTTTTGTTTCATCTTAAGTCAACCACGTTCATTGGCTCGCGAGGGAAGGAAACTCACAGAAGAGAAATACACGATGAATTAGAAATGCTGAGCAAAGATCATCCCCTGCTGGCTCTTAGAAAAAAGAGAAGAGTATTGAGCGCAAGAGCCATCAGGTCGTCTGCGTTTGTGTGTGTGTTTGACCTTTTACAGTTGAGTTACGTGGCTTAACATTGAGGTGAGTCAGCCCGAGAGGTGATGGTGGTGACATTCCTCAACAATCTAGCGGGAGAAAGGTCTGTCTACTCTCACCTAGAAGTACTGGCAGTGTCGAGCACTAGTTCCTTAGCCCCCGCCCCCTGAACATTTGTAGTTGCTTAATGCTGTGACTCAGGTTTCTCGACGATCTTATATTGACATTTAAAATTGTGTATTGAGTTACCTTCAGGAATATCTTCGGGTAAACCAATAATACACTCGTTTATAGTTCTGAATATTGAAGAAGTTCTTTATGGCATCCATGTGGCTCATTTGAGTGTGTGTGTGTGTGTGTACTCACCTATTTGTACTCACCTATTTGTGCTTGCGGGGGTTGAGCTTTGGCTCTTTGGTCCCGCCTCTCAACTGTCAATCAACTGGTGTACAGGTTCCTGAGCCTACTGGGCTCTATCATATCTACACTTAAAACTGTGTATGGAGTCAGCCTCCACCACATCACTGCCTAATGCATTCCATCCGTTAACTACTCTGACTCTGAAAAAGTTCCTTATAACGTCTCTGTGGCTCATGTGGGTACTCAGTTTCCACCTGTGTTCCCTTGTTCGCGTCCCACCAGTGTTGAATAGTTTATCTTTGTTTACCCGGTCGATTCCTCTGAGGATTTTGTAGGTTGTGATCATGTCTCCCCTTACTCTTCTGTCTTCCAGTGTCGTAAGGTGCATTTCCCGCAGCCTTTCCTCGTAACTCATGCCTCTTAGTTCTGGGACTAGTCTAGTGGCATACCTTTGGACTTTTTCCAGCTTCGTCTTGTGCTTGATAAGGTACGGGTTCCATGCTGGGGCCGCATACTCCAGGATTGGTCTTACATATGTGGTGTACAAGATTCTGAATGATTCCTTACACAGGTTCCCGAACGCTGTTCTGATGTTAGCCAGCCTCGCATATGCCGCAGACGTTATGTGTGTGTGTGTGTGTGTGTGTGTGTGTGTGTGTGTGTGTGTGTGGTGTGTGTGGTGTGTGTGTGTGTGTGTGTGTGTGTGTGTGTGTGCGTTACTAACCCGAACCAAAATAACAGGTAATTACCAGATACACCGAAGCGTCTCTTCCTGTAAGAGGAAGACCCGCGACTCACCTGTAGAAACCCTCAATGTTGCTCTGGCCCTTTTCGCCCGGGGTGCCCACGGCGTTGACGTGAATGCCGTTCTCGGTCTCGAACTCGTACCGGAAGTTCCCGTCGCCCCGATCTTCCCGCTCGTCTCTCAGGATGGCGATCTGTCGGTACTCCGGCTTTCCTGTGAACTGCTGTGGGGCGGCGGCGGCGAAGGCGGCCAGGCAGGTGAGGACCACCTGGAATATCGAATTAGAAAATGATTTCGGAATGCATCTCTGAGGGATATTTGCAGCAATGCAGTGTGTGAGGAGGCAACCAAGAATTGAGATTTGAACATTATTTTTTGTTCAACTAGTTAAATGCTGATTATGGATCTATGGGGGTTTCTAAATTTGAAGATGACATTGACGAGAACGTCCATAATAGACGTAAAGTCCCTGGGTTGTTTCAAGCGTTGGTTAGATACAGGTGAATTGTTGTGGTTAAATGTATATATATAGGCACTGCCTAGTATTAGGAGGTAGTTCTGCAGTTTACTCTGTTCTTATGTTTAAATAGGGATGATACAAGTACAGTCGGAGGTACAAAAATTCGATTCCCCTTTAATTACAGAATACAACCAATTGGATCGCTAAGACGCTATGAGTAAATACAGACACTTCCAAGCAAGCAGTTAACTCACAATAACTATTGTTTGTACTAGTGTTCCTAAATTAATAACTATTGTCCTTTAATTCTTATATAATAATTATTACGTTGCTTAACTCTGCTTCCGCTCAACAACTTGACGTCTCACACAACGCCTCTGACACCACTCGCAAAGTCCCTGATACCACACACAAGACACTGACACCACACACAAAGTCTCTGAATCCACATTCAAGACTCTGACACCACACACAAAGACTCTAATAAATTTTCTTCCATCAAGAAAATTGTTGAGTAATTTTACTCAACTTTAATAGCATTAGGCAAACTAGACACCAGTAAGTGGCCTACTGTCCTGTAACTTGAGACTCTGTTCGTATAAAAGCTTCAATTAATCTGACGATCTTTCAACACCAACTTTTCTAAGTCCTCGCTAACTGAAGCTATCAACACTTAAGCGTTATCCGAATCGTGTGGAGCAGTGATTAGAGGAGTCGGGGGTCACACTCGAAAGTCCCGGGTTCAGTTCCCGCGGCAGGTTAGAGACGTTTGGGCACACGTTTCCTTTTTGAGTTCGCCAAGCACTAAATAGGTACCTGGGAGGTAGGCAATTGTTGTGTGGGTTCTCCTGGCAAAGGTCAGTCGTTGACTTAAAAGGGCCACGATAAGCCTAACAATTTCTAATGTTCAACTATGGGAAATCACAATTGAGACACTTTATCAACAACTAGTTCTTAGTTGGTATATTCCAGAGACACCATCCACAACCAACTTTCAGCTTCTGTGTATAATATTAACAATTGGGCAACTATAACTTCACAAGACTGTCACTTGCTTAGCTAAACGAACTATGGGGTTCAGTTCCTGAACTCATTATATGCTTCTGTAACCCTTTGCACCTCGTCCCTCGAAACGGGTATGGGGTGCATAATAAAGAAATGAGATGAAATAGTGAGTATCGTCTCAAATCCCGACTATCATTTTTGATGCTAGTAAGGAGAGTTTCTTTCTCACGGCAATAGGGGTCAGTTCCTGTTACTTTAAGCTCTGGACTATGTTCAGGACTAAGGTATCATTAATGGTTGGTCAATAAACTATTGTTGTGGACTTAATAACCCTCTCTCGGTTCATAGGCAATAAGCCAATTATCAAACTATTCCTGAGTACCGTCAAGTACTGCCAAGTACTGCCAAGTTCTGCGAAATACGGTCAAGTACTGTCAAGTACTGTCAAGTACTGTCAAGTACTGTCAAGTACTGTCAAGTACTCACGAGCTGCATGTTGGCTGGCTCACTGTTGGAGAAGAGAAGATGACTTGGGGAGGAGAAGGAAGAAGTTGATGCCAGCAGAGAACTGGCGCTCAGCTTATATACCCCAAGCCGAGGCCAGAGCTGCATGGCCTCCAGGTGTTTTATCCCCCCCTCCTCTCCTCCACCACCCCCCCCCTCTTCTCTAGACCCCTACTCCCCCCTTCTGTGTCAGCCCGTCTTCAGGTGGGGGTCGTGGAGGTCGTACCGGATATGCCAAGGGTCGTGTGAGCGGCGGTGGGTGAGGGGCGGGGCAGAGGAGTCCTCTAAGTGGGCGAAAGGGGGGAGGGGGACGAGGAGGGGCGGTCCTATCGCAATGGGGGTGAGTGAGTTAGAGTGGGGTAGTGTGGGGGGGATATGTAGTGGCCAGCTAGTTCCTGATGAGGGAGGAGGGGGTCGCTACGTCAGTGATGACACAGAGTGGGGGAGGTGGGGGGCGGCTGATGTGTTAATGAAGGATCCTGGTGGGGGTGGGAGTGTTGATGGGGGCGTGGGAAGGGCCGGTCATCACTCCCCTCGGGGCTTGGAAGGATTGAAATTGAAATAAGTTTATTGAGGTATAAGTACACACAAAGGGATGAGGTAGCTTAAGCTATTCTCACACCTCGTTCAGTACAACGTGTTCATATATATATATATATATATATATATATATATATATATATATATATATATATATATATATATATATATATATATAGACACATTACAAACATATTACCGAACATTCTGAGTGATAAACATATACATATCTGGCTTTACACACATGCAGCTTGGAAAGATGATCACATTTTAGTCAGAGAACACAACAGTGTTAAATACAAATCCCTATATGGGACTTTTAGACTTCATTTTATCAGGAAGCATCGGACTTTCTCTCCTACTTCCTGGCTACGAGGTCCCTTCGATAGCCGACATGTATCATTAATAATAATTCTTATGGAACCTAAACGTTAATCAGTATTTAATCTAGCCGATAAGACAATATGAATATTTGTTAATCATTAAGCGGTTGCTGCGAGGTCCATGCCGGTGTTAGTTCTCGATCCACCAAGGCCTAAACTCTTATCACTCAAATCAGTATATATTTAAAAACATGGATACACCTCTGCCTGAAACTCTATGCGTGTTAGTGGCTTTCCAAGAATGTAAAATTACTAATATTATGTAATTTCACAAACCCATTGTTCCATGTAGTATATAAATAAATTAATACACACACACTCACTCATCAGGGACAAATCCTAGAACTGAGAGGTATGAACTACGAGGAAAGGCTACGAGAGGTAAACATCACGTCCCTGGAAGACAGAAGAGAAAGGGAGACATGATCACCACCTACAAAACTCTCAGAGGAGTTGTAAGGGTAAGCAAAGACAAACTATTTAGTATTGGTTGAACACGAACAAGGGGACACAGGTGGAAACTTAGTACCCGAATTAGCCAGAGACATTAGAAAGAATTTTTTCACTGTCAGAGTAGTTATCAGGTGGAATGCATTAAGCAGTGATGTGATGGAGGCAGACTCCATACACAGTTTCAAATGCAGATTTGATTGAACCCAATAGGCTCAGGAATCTTTACACCAGTTGACTGACAGTTCAGAGGTGGGACCAAAGAGCCGAAGTTCAAGCCCCCCACCAAGCACAACTAGGTGAGTACACTGGTATGTACTTAGGTACCTAAGTACCTAAGTACCTAAGCAACATGAAGCAGAGAGTTACTGTAAAGGGTTAGACCTCAGAATGGCTTAAAGTCACTAGCGGAATCCCACAGGGTTCTGTACTCGTACCTATTCAGTTTCTGATATACGTAAATGATCTTCCTGAGCATATAGACTCATTCTTCTCAATATTTGCTGATGATGACAAAAATTACGAGAAGGATTAAGGCAGAGAGGAGCAGCATGAGGCTTCAAGAATCCCTGAACAAACTGAGGGAATTGTCCAACAAACGTCTGTTAGAGTTTAACCCAAACAAATGTATAGTAGTGAAGAGAGGTGTAGGGAGCAGGAGGCCAGCTAAAAGGTACCATTTGGGAGATGAAATTCTTTAAGAACCCCGAAGCCCACATCAAGAGGCTATCATCAGCGGCATATGCCATGTTGACCAACTTACAAACGGCCTTTAGAAACTTGTGTAAGGAATCATTCAGAACCTTGTAAGACCCACAAATGTTCTGGATCATTCAGAACCGTGTCAGAACCCACATATGTCAGACCATTCCAGGAGTTTAGAGTTCCGAATAGAGTCCGTATGTAGTCAAACACATACTAAATTGGAGAGGGTTCACAGGTATGCCACCAGACTAGTACCCGAAATGTGGGGTATGTGCTACGAGGAGAGACTATGGGAACTAAACCTCACGCCACTAGAAGACAGAAGAGTTACGGGGAGATATGATCACCACATACATGATTCTCAGAGTAATTGATAGGGTAGATAAAGACAGTTTATTTAAAACAAGGGGCACACGCACAAGGGGACACAGGTGGAAACAGAGTACCCAAATAAGCCACAGAGACATTTGAAATAACTTTTATTGTGTCAGAGTAGTTAACAAATGGAATGCATTAAGTAGTGATGTGGTGGAGGCTGACTCCATACACAGTTTCAAATGTAGATATGATAGAGCCCAGTAGGATAAGGAATCTGTACACCTGATTGACAGTTGAAAGGCGGGGCCAAAGAACCGAAGCTCAACCCCCGCATGCACAAGTAGGTGAGACACACACACACACACACACACTCAGGCCTCGCACCTGAGTGGATAGCGCTCGGGGTTGTAGTCTGTATGACCCGGGGTTCGATTCCCGGCGGAGACGGAAACAAATGGGCAGAGTTTCTTTCATCCTGATGGCTTTGTCACCTAGCAGTAAATAGGTACCTGGGAGTTAGACAGCTACTACGGGCTGCTTCCTGGGGATGTGTGTGTGTGTGTGTTAGAAAGAAATATATGCAGTAGACATATTAGAGGAAAAATAGATTGCTTAGAAAGACGGGGTCCAAGAGTTAATTTCTCGATTCTGCAGATGTAAATTGTAAATTCAAAGAGTAAATACAATCCCCCACTCGCACACACACACACACACACACACACACACACACCCACACCCACACCCACACACACACACACACACACACACACACACACACACACACGCAAAGTTGATGAGAAGAATTGTGACAGATGAGGATTGCAGGATCCTCCAAGAGGACCTGAACAGGTTGCAGAGATGGTCAGAGAATGGCTACTGGAATTCAACACGAGCAAATGTAAAGTTATGGAAATGGGACTAGGAGATGGGAGCACCAAAGTGACAGTACACAATGAAGGAGAACACCTACCTGTGACGACGCGAAAAAGAGACCTGGGTGTGGACGTAACACCTAATCTATCTCCTGAGGCACATATAAATAGGATAACGACAGCAGCGTACTCTTCACTGGCAAAAGTTAGAACATCATTCAGAAACCTAAGTAAGGAGGCATTTAGGGCGCTTTACACTGCCTACGTGAGGCCAGTCTTAGAGTATGCCGCCTCATCATGGAGTCCCCATCTGAAGAAACATATAAAGAAACTGGAAAAGGTTCAGAGGTTTGCAACGAAACTCGTCCCAGAGCTACGAGGGATGGGGTATGAGTAGCGCCTGAGGGAACTGTGCCTTACGACACTAGAAAGAAGAAGGGAGAGGGGGGACATGATAGGAACGTATATAACACTCAGAGGGATTGACAGAGTGGACATAGGCGAAATGTTCACACGGAATAGTAACAGAACGAGGGGACATAGGTGGAAGCTGGAAACTCAGATGAGTCACAGAGATGTTTGGAAGTTTTCTTTTAGCGTGAGAGTAGTGGGAAAATGGAATGCACTTAAGGAACAGGTTGTGGAAGCAAATACTATTCATAATTCTTAAACCAGGTATGATAGGGAAATAGGACCAGAGTCATTGCTGTAAACAACCGATGCTCGAAAGGCGTGATCCAGTAGTCAATGCTCGATCCTGCAAACACAACTAAGTGAGTACAACTAGGTAAGTACACACACAACGAATTGAGGGGCATGAGCTACGAGGTGAGACTACGGGAATTAAACCTCCCTAAACCTATATATATATATATATATATATATTTATATATTTTATAAATGACACAATTAATTGTGTCATTTATAAAATAACTTGTAAAGACTGTAATAAGTTCTATGTTGGGCAAGCATCTAAAGATTTGAAATGTAGAATATCGCAACATAAATACTCTGTAAGACAGGGCCAATTGTCTAATGCTTTGTTTGTTCATCTGTCAGAAGATGCTCACCAAATGATTGGGAAATGGCTTCTTCAATAACGAATTGTAAAAGCACCTATAACAGAAACATAATTGAATCTGCTTTGATACAGATCACAAAACAAAGTAATTTGAACATTAGCAGTGGCTTATATAGCTTAGATCCATTTTTAATAGATCAATTAAGGGCGATTTAAGTAGGATCATTGAAACACATTTGTCTCACTTATTCGTTGTAAATATTTACTATTTTATGCTATGATTATCCATGTGTGGGCCTGTGTGTGGTTGCTGCATCGGATGGGCCAATAGGCCGTCTGCAGTGTCCACGTATTGTACCTCACCTCACTCCACCATTCTCTCCTGCCTATTTATGTCCAGTACTCGACCTGTAAAACCACTCCTTCTGAAGATGTATTAATATACAAAAGTACTTAGGAAATTCCTGTTTCAATTTTCCTCATTGGTCTGACACTATCATATAATATATTATAAATAATTTATATATATATATATATATATATATATATATATATATATATATATAAATATATATATATATATATATATATATATTTATATGATAGTGTCAGATATATAACCGTTTATATATATATATACATATATATATAACGTTACAAGATGTACATTGGTTATGCAAAAAGTGCCTAAAGGTTATGGATCTCTGAAGCTCCTCCGCTTCCGGACAGGAACCGAGGACGCAGCAGGCATTTCCTTTCTGGATCGCCACACTGAGGCGCTGAAACAAAACTGGAAGCCCTAGCCCCGGGTTCTCTGGGATATATATCTATATATATATAATAGCTATATATATATACATAAATAATCAATCAAATCCCCTACTACATGAGCTGAATGAAAATAAAGACAACATAAATGATAAACTATATCTAGAGAATATCTCATAATATATATATATATATATGTTATACTATATATATATATATATATATATATATATAATTTATATATATATATTCAGTATATGAGCATGGATACATCATCACATTAAGCATCACACAACCTCCCATTTCCGTACTTCACATGAGCTCTGACACAATTGCACAAACAATCTCTTAAAAGACAAACATACATCGATTAAAACTATAACATAAAATACTCCTGA
>WNGS01163002.1:13692248-13710982 GCA_020271785.1 Procambarus virginalis | reverse complement strand
AGAGGACAATAGAGAGGCACTAACGACAACAGAGGACAATAGAGAGGCACTAACAACAACAGAGGACAATAGAGAGGCACTAACAACAACAGAGGACAATAGAGAGGCACTAACGACAAAGAGGACAATAGAGAGGCACTAACAACAACAGAGACAATAGAGAGGCACTAACGACAAAAGAGGACAATAGAGAGGCACTAACAACAACAGAGGACAATAGAGAGGCACTAACAACAACAGAAGAGAATAAAGAGGCACTAAGAACAACAGAAAACAATAGAGAGAGGCACTAACGACAATAGAGGACAATAGAGAGGCACTAACGACAATAGAGGACAATAGAGAGGCACTAACGACAATAGAGGACAATAGAGAAAGGCACTAACGACAGCAAGAAATGAAAACACTCGCACAAAGGAACATTCTGAATGATTCATGACCACTTGTACTGGTCGCTACCACGAACGTCCTCGCGTCTTGGCACGGGCATGAATATCCCAGCCTCCTTGTGCCCATATGCCCTCTAAATACTGTATAGTCTACTTGGAAGGGGGGGGGGGGGTAGCCTGGCGATGCCCAGGACAGTTCTCTATCCGCTCATCCTAACCCTCCATTTACCCGTCCTGTTTTCTCCTCTCGCTATAACACTGTTTTCCCATATTCTATCTTTCCTTTTCACGTTTTTCCTTTCTTCCCTCTCCTCTCCCCCTCCCCTTCTTTCCTCCCTCTCCCCATTTTTCCCCGTTCTACTCCTCCTCTCACCCCCGTCTCCTCACCCTCCTTCTTTCCAAAATCGAAGTGAATATACATATATATATATATATATATATATATATATATATATATATATATATATAATATATATATATATATATATATATATACATATATTTATTTATTTATTTATTTATTAATACATTAGGTACATCTGCATTTGTACAGCTACCCTAGACTGTATGAAGAGGAATACAGAGTGTGTCAAAAAGCTCGCTACTTGGTGCTAAAAAATCCCCAACACACAGGATGGTTAGTCATACAAAAGCATGTGTTAAGTAGTCTCACTGACAGACTCTGGGGAGGATATCATCATCAACACAAGAGTGAGTAAGGTAGCAGTTAGACTGAGTCTCCATCTCGCAGGATGGTTAGTCACTCAGAAGCATGTGATAAGTTCTTTGAAAATACATTTTTACACCCACTAAAAACTTCATGCAAATCACACCATATATTCCACACGTGACTCCATGAAAATCGGCTGACGATATCTTTAATTGCTAATATTTTTTAAAACCTTGAACTTAGAAACAGTTTTCTCTCATAGGAATATATAAATTGGCTAAAAGCTTTCTCCCAATTACCTCACTACCATGTTTCTATATATAGGTAAGCACTGTTAGGCAAGCACTGTTAGGGAGGCTTCATCTCCACACCCACCAAAATCACCACCAGCACGCACACTACCCCTGCCACCACATACATGGTCATCACCACCACCACCACAAGTCATCTCTCTGTCACCTCCTCGGGAAGCACAACAACGCTCACCACAAAACTCGAACAGGAACGTGTTGGATGGAGTGAGACAGCACGTCCCACCGAAGGCGGAGAGCCTTGTGGACGGTATACCCGTGAGGCTCGTCACAGACCTTTCCTTCTTGACTGTGAACCCATCAGACACCTCATAGATCTGATTTCCTAGAATGTTTATCCATAAAACACAGCACTGGTCTCCACGCAACCCGTCCTCTTAAAAATAAGGTCAGTTTTGGCTCGTATGCGCGCTATGGCCAAATTTGGACGTAATTTGAAATGAAATCGACTCACAAAAGTGATGTACTGTTCCGTTTTCTGTTTTAGTCGTCCGGCTTACTCGGCCAGCTTAGAAAAGGATTCTTTCCTCCACGATGGTGCAGATATCTCCGATCTGATCTCCAAGACTTAGCATTCTGGAAACACAGCAGAGAGCTCATCTCAATAGCTGGAACACAACACAGACCTGATCAACACAACTCGCTCTAATTCACAAACTCTTTAAAGAGAAGTGTGCGTGTATTTGCCTATTAGCATTTGCCTATCAATGCCTATGGGTAAAGGTATCTGGTCTCTGGGCTCCGCCGAATTGAAAGTATTTAAATCAATACATAAATTTATACATAATATATGATATACTGTATGATATTCTGTATGATATATTGTAATATATGCTCTACAATAAACTGTAAGATATAGTGTATGACATATACTGACTAACTCTTTACTAAATTTAAAATACAAATAGTCCTGTATAATAGGGAAAGTAAAAAAAAAAGGATTCCATTTACCTGGGCTCTAGGAGACTCGAACCTCTGACCCCTCACATGTGAGGCCGGAGTTCTATCGATATAGCTATTGAATCTAAGTGAATGAAATGTTTATTTGCACGGAAGTGTGGATGACAATTTTAAAAAAAAATGTTTTACTTCATTTGCATATCGTTATGTTTAAGTATATCCAGATCACTCCGCTAACTTTCCAAGAATATTTGTGCAAACTCAGTTCTTGGGTGTTTGTCCCTTGTCTGATCTTTCTTTTCTCCTGAGAATTTGTATGTGGTAAACATATCTTCCTAAATTCTTCTCTCTTCTAATGAAGTGAGATATAATTATCAAAGTTTTTCTTCATAATTCATACCCCTCAGTTTTGGTGTTTGTTTGGGAGCATAGTTAAAGACTTTTATCTACTTCGTTTCTTGCTTAACGATATATTTAACGAGATGAGACATGATTATGCTCATATTCCATATTTGTTCCTTTGTATGCGCAAATTAGATTCCGAAACAATCCTTGTTCAGATTTCCGAAGACAGTTAATAGAGTGGCTTACCTGTTATTTACAGAGGATGACATTAATTGACATAAGTAACGGGAGACAGGTTCTGAATAATGTCAAATCTCAAGTTTTTTTTATCTCTGTACGATCCCAGAACGTTTTTCGCTAGCATTTGCATGTTTAAAACCTGCCTTTTGTTCCCAGCACCCAAGCCTTGGTGAGGCTTGTTGGTGCTGTACTTGTTGGTACTCACCGACACTTGCTTCATGCAGGGCGGCGTTCAATATCCGACCGTCCAAGTCCCTGGGCACCATCCCCCCCCCCATTCTCTTTCCCTAATCCTAATCCCTTCCAAGTACTATATAGTCGTAATGGCTTGGTGCCTTCTCCTTGATTGTTCCCTTCCCTTCCCAGCACCCAGCTTTAGTACTGAGCACTTGTCAAACCGTAGGGGCCACTTGTCGAACCAATCTGATTCAAACTTGATTTCAATCATGATTCTAGCTGGCCCTCCCCATCCTTTAGCTTTATGCAGTCTTCCAATGTATCATTATCCTAGCTTGTGTTTTATCAGCTAACATTAATCAGAAGATGTCATTTGAAACATTATTCACATAAAACAACTGCAAGATTTTTTGATGTAGTAGCATAGACGTGAGATTCTAGATGGATAAACACGTTCTAAACATGAGCAAGCACTATGTAGGAGTGAAAGATACAATAACCTGTATTGTGAGAAGAACACAGTCAAGCTATTGGTAGTAAACATCCTGTGAGGTAGAGCAAGTTTGCTCTTCGCTGAAGTAGTTTGCAGCGTAAACACATACGCACATATGAGAAGTTGAGCGTGAATAGTGTCGCTGTGTGTTTTTATTCAGATGGGTTTAGCTGGATTAGCGAGTTCCCATGAGCAGTGTGGGTTCCCATGACTAATGTGGGTCCCCATGACCAGTGTGGGTCCCCATGATCTGTGTGGGTCCCCATGACCAGTGTGGGTCTCCATGACCAGTGTGGGTCCCCATGATCTGTGTGGGTCCCCATGATCTGTGTGGGTCTCCATGACCAGTGTGGGTCCCCATGATCTGTGTGGGTCCCCATGACCAGTGTGGGTCTCCATGACCAGTGTGGGGTCCCCATGATCTGTGTGGGTCCTCATGATATGTGCGGGTCCCCATGACCAGTGTGGGTCCCCATGACCAGTGTGGGTCCCCATGACCAGTGTGGGTCCCCATTACCAGTGTGAGTCCCCATTACCAGTGTGGGTCCCCAGGATCTGTGTGGGTCTCCATGACCAGTGTGGGTCCCCATGACCAGTGTGGGTCCCCATGATCTGTGTGGGTCCCCCTGACTAATGTGGGTCCCCGTGATCTGTGTGGGTCCCCATGACCAGTATGGGTCTCTATGACCAGTGTGGGTCCCCATGATCTGTGTGGGTCCCCATGACTAATGTGGGTCCCCATGATCTGTGTGGGTCCCCATGGCCAGTGTGGGTCTCTATGACCAGTGTGGGTCCCCATGATCTGTGTGGGTCCCCATGACCAGAGTGGGTCCCCATGACCAGTGTGAGTCCCCATGACCGGTGTGGGTCCCAATGACTGGTGTGGGTCCCAATGACCGGTGTGGGTCCCAATGACCAGTTTGAGTCCCCATGACCGGTGTGAGTCCCCATGACCGGTGTGGGTCCCAATGACCGGTGTGGGTCTCAATGACCAGTTTGAGTCCCCATGACCGGTGTGAGTCCCAATGACCAGTGTGAGTCCCCATGACTGGTGTTGGTCCCCATGAGCAGTGTGACTCAACATAACCTATATGAGTACACATGACATGTCTGCGAGAATGTGTGTAATTATAATTAATTGTGTCGTAGAACAGGCAACCAGTGGACAATATATATTCATGTTAGTCCTATGTCTAGGGCCATCCTGCCCCAAACGTCGAATTTCTGACCCTTCTCAGGATGCAACCCCACAATAAGCTGACTAACTCCTAGGTACCTATTGACATCCTAGGTGAACAACGGCACTTGGTGATAGCACCATTTTTGCCCCCCACCCCCGGGATTCGAACCCGGAATGCCTTAGTGTGAGTCGAGAACTAACTCGAACCTTATTTTTGCGTTATTCACTACATAACGGTCAAATGGGGTAAGTAATTAACCTATATAGAGACACTGTTTTGAGGAGCAATTTGATATTAAATGCCTAAATTGTCAAGTGAAACATGTTTTGAAGTGTATTAATGGTTGACTATTCTAATGTGGACATGCTTTAATGCCCACATTATGAGAGCATTTAACTTACTTATGAAAGCATTTAACTTACTTATGAAAGCATTTGACTTACTTGTGAAAGCATTTGACTTACTTGTGAAAGCATTTGACTTACTTATGAAAGCATTTAACTTACTTATGAAAGCATTTGACTTACTTATGAAAGCATTTGACTTACTTATGAAAGCATTTAACTTAAGAAAGAGCTAACTCGGATACGAGATATATAGACTGTATATGAAAGAAAAAAATACCTTTGAAATAGCAGTCTGAAATGAATTTATGTTTATAAAGAAATCGACAATAATCGCAGAGCACATGTGGAACTTCTACAATAATTTATGCAATAAAAACACAAAGAGGATCTTAATACCAAGATAGGTGATCATAATTATGCTTAGGCCAGAATGCAAATAAACAGATATAAACAAAAGAGTATGTGAACTATTGGCTGAAATAGGCTTAGGAATTTTGCCCATTTATATCTATGGTGAGGCTGGGGTTCAGGACCATTGGTGGCAGCGGTGGGATCCTCTGGCAACATCTCACCACTTTGAGTTCCCCTCATTGGGTGGGTCCCCCTTCTGGGGTGTGAGTTTTCTGTTGCATGTATGCCTGGGGACCATTCAGGCTTGTTCGCATATATATATATATATATATATATATATATATATATATATATATATATATATATATATATATATATGTATATATATATATATATATATATATATATATATTTATATATATATATATATATATATATATATATATATATATAAATATATATATATATATATATATATAATATATATATATATATATATATATATATATATATAATATATATATATATATATGTATGAATGCAAACAAGCCTGAATGGTCCCCAGGACTATATGCGACTGAAAACTCACACCCCAGAAGTGACTCAAACCCATACTCCCAGGAGCAACGCAACTGGTTTCTACAGGACGTCTTAATCCGCTTGACCATCACGACCGGTCAATAAGGAAGTGATAGCCGAAGCTATGTATACATGTATGGTTCTTTACATAAGTGTAAGTGTATCGTCCTAGTATGTATGTCCCGACTTGCCTAATAGGCCGAGTGATTTTCTTTATTTGCAACAANCTACAAGACGACCCTAGACAGACTGAGTGAATGGTCCAACAAATGGCTGTTGAAGTTCAACCCGAGTAAATGCAAAGTAATGAAACTAGGCAGTGGAAACAGGAGGCCAGACACAGGATACAGAATAGGAGATGAAGTACTTAATGAAACGGACAGAGAGAAAGATCTAGGAGTTGATATCACACCAAACCTGTCTCCTGAAGCCCACATAAAAAGGATAACATCTGCGGCATATGCGAGGCTGGCTAACATCAGAACAGCGTTCAGGAACCTGTGTAAGGAATCATTCAGAATCTTGTACACCACATATGTAAGACCAATCCTGGAGTATGCAGCCCCAGCATGGAGCCCGTACCTTGTCAAGCACAAGACGAAGCTGGAAAAAGTCCAAAGGTATGCCACTAGACTAGTCCCAGAACTAAGAGGCATGAGTTACGAGGAAAGGCTGCGGGAAATGCACCTTACGACACTGGAAGACAGAAGAGTAAGGGGAGATATGATCACAACCTACAAAATCCTCAGAGGAATCGACCGGGTAGACAAGGACAAACTATTCAACACTGGGGGGACGCGAACAAGGGGACACAGGTGGAAACTGAGTACCCACATGAGCCACAGAGACGTTAGAAGGAACTTTTTCAGTGTCAGAGTAGTTAACGGATGGAATGCATTAGGCAGTGATGTGGTGGAGGCTGACTCCATACACAGTTTCAAGGGTAGATATGATAGAGCCCAGTAGGCTCGGGAATCTGTACACCGGTTGATTGACAGTTGAGAGGCGGGACCAAAGAGCCAAAGCTCAACCCCCGCAAGCACAAATAGGTGAGTACAAATAGGTGAGTACACACACACACACACACACACACACACACACACACACACACACACACACACACACACACACACACACACACACACACACACACACACACACACACAACCACACACACACACACACACACACACACACACACACACACACACACACACACACACACACACACACACACCACACACACACACAAACAGTACACAGACACAGACACAAAGCCTTTGATACAGTACCTCACAGGACACTGATATTCAAACTATTCAAACTTGAGAGGCAGGCGAGAGTAAGCGGAAATACCCTAGTTTGGGTTAAGAACTACCAAACAGGTAGGAGAGAAAGAGTACAGGTAGAGGGCGAGAAGTCGGACTGCCGAACAGTAACGAGTGGAATACTTCAAGGATCGGCGCTAGGACCAGTCATATTTCTAATGTACGTAAAAGACATGCCTACAGGAGTCGAGTCCCATATGTCGATTTTCGTGGATGCCGCAAAATTAATGACAAGAGTTATAGCAGATCAGGACTGTACGATCCTCCAAGAGGACTTGAACAGGTTGCAGAGATGGTCAGAGAAATGGTTACTGGAGTTCAACACGAGCAAATATAAAGTTATGAAAATGGGACTAAGTAACAGGAGACCATAAGGACAGTACACAATGAAGGGAAACCTACCTGTGACGATTCGAGAAAGAGACCTGAGAGTGGACGTAACACCTAAGCTAACTCCTGAGACACATATACATAGAATATCGACAGCAGCGTACTCTATGCTGATAAAAATTAGAACATCATTCAGAAACTTATGTAAGGAGGCATTTGGGGAGCTTTACGCTGTCTACGTGAGACCAGTCTTAGAGCATGCTTCGCCATCATGGAGTCCCCACCTGAAGAAACACATAAGGAAACTGGATAAGGTTCAGAAGTTTGCAACGAGACTCGTTCCAGAGTTACGAGGGATCGGGTATGAAGAGCGTCTGAAGGAACTAAACCTGATGACACTAGAAAAAAAGGAGAATGAGGGGGGGGGATATAATAGAAACATAAAATATTTAGGAGGGTTGACAGAGTGGAAATAGACAAAATGTTCACACGGAATACTAACAGAACAAGGGGATATTGGTGGAAGCTGGAAACTCAGAAGAGTCACAGAGATGTTAAGAAGTTTGCTTTTAGCGTGAGAGTAGTGGGAAAATGGAATGACCTTAAGGAGCAGGTTGTAGGAGCAAACACTATTCATAATTTTACAACTAGATATGATAGAAGAAATAGGAACGGAGTTATTGCTATAAACAACTGGCGGCTAGAAAGGAGGGATTCAATAGTCAGTGCTCGATCCTGCAAGCATAAATAGATGAGTACACACAAACGCGCGGGTTCAATTCCCGGCAAAGGCAGAAACAAATGGGCAGAGTTCCTTTCACCCTGATGCTCTGTTCACCTAGCAGTAAGTAGGTACCTAGGAGTTACAAGGTTACCAGCAGAAAGACAGCTGTTATTGGCTGCTTCCTGGGGATGTATGTGTGCTTGCGTGTGTGCGTGCGCGTTTCCTCACGAGTTTTACACATTTCAGGAACACGGACGTCACCGTGATTCTCATCCCGACGGCTCCGTGGCCACAGAAGACGACACACACGTTCCCTCTCATCGAGTCCCGCACATTCCTTGTATTTTCCAGAATGACGGCAGTAACGGGCGCCGCTTAGCAAGGCCATGTCTTGCTAACGACCGACCTGGCAAGATTCTTGTTCCGTCGTGCTTGGCTCAGTTGACCTATCAAGGTCTAGCAGGTGATAGACGTTCCCTACTGACCCTTGATTGATGTTCCAGCCTTGCCAGAGAGTCTTGCATGTCAAGCTGTAGAAGGAGTGTTGTGTGTGAAGATGCAGAAGGAGTCTTGTGTGTCAAGCTGTACTTTCCCGTCCCAAGGTTGTCGAGAATGCTCTCATACTTTTTCTGACACAATTTCTCATAAATATCACAGAGAGGCTTCTCATATAGTTACATTGTCTTGGGCCGTGTTTCGAAACTTGCAGATGTAATAAGTGTACAATAAGTGGCATCTAGGAACATCCTCAAGTAATCGTTTTGTAAAAGTTCTCCGGTGCCGATGCGTATATTCTGAAGCGCCTCTTAAGTGCAGTAAAATGTTTCGTAAAAAAAAGTGGTGTAAAAATGCATTACAAACTCCTCCTAAAAATTCCATCATAAAATAAGGAATGTATTCAACACCGACAAAAGCAAAATACAGGAGACACACTTGATCAAGCAATAAGGCAAGCGGTGAGCCGCTACATAAGCACTCCAAGTGTCCCGTTATGCCACATAACTCCTTCATTAAAACCACTCCACATATCGCCGATCCCGACCGCCCCCCTTTCCTTTGATTAGCTCCCGTCCCAAATCATTTTCCTGACCGCTTCCATATGCTATATAGTCGTAATGGCTTGGTGCTTTCCCTCTGATACTCTTCCCCCCCCCCATCCAACCCACCAAAACAGTGCCCCCTCCATACTTCATGAATTTTTTACGACCCGGTACATGTTAAGTGATTCAGTTTACAGCAGTTCATGCTGAGCTCGTTTTCCTGTGTGCCTTATACGTCCCAGACGCCCCGGCCTTCCCACCAGAGTAGGAGCGGCGCCGTCACCGTGAGAATCGTCCACAAGACTCTCGCCTCAACTAATGGAGCAACATTATTCACATTTTACAGTAACCTTGGCAAAAATCCTCCCATTAAGAAAAGTTACGGCTCGCAAATATCTTCGTTTTCTATACATCGCACTCAGTAGGTTAGATGGATTGATTACATGCTTACATTTTTTTGTATTAGACTAAAAGGTTGGGTTTGTTATGGTGTGGCAAGTCAAGAAAACGTGATCCGAAGTTGTTCCTGGTCATTGGTGCGTGTGTAAGTTAGTACAGACGTCACATACACAGTGAGACATTGGGGATGAGTAGGGTGGGGAAGAGACAAAGAGAGATAGAGAGAGAGAGAGAGAGAAGACATACATATTTACAGATAAATAAATAGTTATAAACAGTACGTTTATACAAAGCTAACCAGCATACATACATTTCAAGATATGTAAAGAGAGAAGATGGAGATTTTGATGGGCACCCACGAATGAATTCTTCCAGGCAGTCAGCTTGCAGAAAGAACCACAAGAAAAGAGGGGAGATGGGTGGCAGGACGTGATAAACATAAAATACCTATGAGAGAAAGAGATGTTTTCATTGAATATCAGTAGAACAATAGAGCATGGGCTGGACGATTGAGAACCAGAAAAGACACAGAAATGTTAGAAAGTTTTTCTTTTAGGGTAAATATGAACAGACTATACAAATGAACTTTATTCATGAGTTGAAAAGTTGATATGATACAAAGTATGGGTTAAGAGTCATTGCTTTAGACAACTGTCAGCTGAAAAGTCGGGATCTAGTAACCAAAACCCGAAACTTATATATATATATATATATATATATATATATATATATATATATATATATATATATATATATATATATATATATATATATATATATATATATTGGTGTATACTGGCAGCAGGTTTTCTTTTAAACATGTCTCATTAAATATGACCGCATATTCTGTATTTACTATCTTCTGATTTAGGGCTTCTATCCCTCTAACTATTTTCTTAGCATCAGGGTTTAGCTGAAATAGGAGTTCTTCAAACTCATTTTCGTAATTTCCGGGTGAAGAAAAGAGGTAATTTACTATAGAACGTATTACACTTATTTATACAATATGCACAACGTTTCGAACCTCCATGGTTCATTCTCAAGTGAAGGAATTTTACAATGAGATTGATTTTATACCCGCACTGGGTCAGGTGATAAGACAATAAATGTGAAAACAAAGGGGGATACAAAGGGGATATAAGTGGGGTCACACATATGAACATAAAAATATAGGTAACCGCAGAAGGCCTATTGGCCCATACGAGGCAGCTGGTATCTACATACAAAGATTAATCCAGTGTAATTGGCCTGTTATGTTGAACATTGTCTTCTGTGTTGGCATCGTTATGTTCTGGTCTTGTCCTTACTCTCATTGTGGGTAGGGTAAATAGTTCCGTGATTTGGGTGTTCATGGTAGGTTGTTCTATTCTTATGTGGATTGCTTCAAGAATTTGTAATCTTCTTCCATCTTGTGTTTTGTCTATTATGCATGTATTTTTGTTCAACATTTCTCTTGTTAGGGTGATGTCATGGGCTTGTCTCATGTGATTCCATCTTCCATCTATGCCATCTTCAATCCGGTGCCCCTAGGAATCACATGAGACAAGCCCATGACATCACCCTTACAAGAGAAATGTTGAACAAAAATACAAGCATAATTATACATGAATACATGATCAAAAACTAATGGCTTCTGCTATTTTAAATACCACTTGGGCTGGACGGTAGAGCGACATTCTCTCTTCACGCAGGTCGGAGTTCAATCCCTGAGCGTCAAAAGTGGTTGAGGACCATTCCTTTCCCCGTCCCATCCCCAATCCTTATCCTGACCTTCTACCAAGTGCTATATAGTCTTAAAGGCTTGACGCTTTCCACTATTCATTTTTTTTATTTTAAATTCCTCAAAATCAACCAAGGTAAAGTACAGGGAATTCAGGTGGAAACTAATAATTTCAATGAGCTACAGCAATATTGGAAATAATCTATTTAATGCCAAAATCAATATCGATGAAGATGAACGTTTGCTGGTCTGACTCTGTCTAAAGTAGGTCTTTCCTTTAGGGTCAACCTCGCCCAGTAATTCGAGATGACACATGCCGAGACGAGAGAGGGGAGTGAAGGGGGATGTTGGAGGAGAAGGAAAGTAATATAGAAAGGGGAGACAGTGGGAGAAAGGTGTAATAGGAAGCAGACGGGAAAGAGGGGAGAGAGGAAAAGGGAGAAGTGAAAGGGGAGAGAGAGAGAGAGAGAGAGAAAAGGGGAGAGAGAGAGAGAAAGAGAGAGAGACCTGGGCACAGCCGAGTACTCCCCATCTAGTAGTAAATAAATTAAATTAATTTGATTTTGGAATGGTTGTGGCTAACGAATGGTAGGAGGACCGGGCCGCGGGGACGCTAAGCCCCGAAATCATCGCAAGGTAACCGCAAGGTAAGGTGACGTCACCCATAGATTCATATAACGTTATGACTCCATAATCAGTTCAGGAACCTGTACACTAATCCATTAAGGGTAAAACACTTATGGGAAGAAACCACTAAGCCAGTATAGCACTTAACAGAGCAATTAACGGAGCCTAACTACCTACATCATCGAGCATCGAACACTGACTTGCAGGAAGCGAGGTCATATCATTTTACAAACAATCCAAGAGGATGGGGATCAGTCCATTGAAATATAGAGAGGTGGAACCCAACAGCAGAAGCTCAACTCCCGCTAAACATCACAGCACCCGTTTGTATATAAGCTGGAGAAGCGAATGGAATGTTTTAGTCTCGCGTTTGCATAAGTGCACCTGGTAATTAAGATCCTATCTCACATGACCCTCGCTGAGGGCCCAACACACAAAGGAACGTCGTTGGACGATATACAGAAGTCGTTGGACGATATACAGAAGTCGTTGGACGATATACAGAAGTCGTTGGACGATATACAGAAGTCGTTGGACGATATACAGAGGTCGTTGGACTATATACAGAGGTCGTTGGACGATATACAGAAGTCGTTGGACGATATACAGAAGTCGTTGGACGATATACAGAAGTCGTTTAACGATATACAGAAGTCGTTGGACGATATACAGAAGTCGTTGGACGATATACAGAAGTCGTTGGACGATATACAGAAGTCGTTGGACGATATACAGAAGTCGTTGGACGATATACTGAAGTCGTTGGACGATATACAGAAGTTGTTGGACGATATACTGAAATCGTTGGACAATATTCAGAAGTCGTTGGACGATATACAGAAGTCGTTGGACGATATACTGAAGTCGATCTTCACGTCAGATGACACAGACTTGCAACAGAAAATATCGTCATACAATTCATCTCATTGTACAAATGGGGGTTAGTGAATCATTTAAGTCATATAGAAATAAGAGAAAGCATTAGTTTTTTCTTTACATTGATGGTGTAGATGAAGAAGATTAGGTGTAACGAAGAACTATATGGAATATGGTGAAGTATTTGAGAGGGGTTGAGTGTGAGGAACAACAGGAAATACACTCCAAAGGTCAAGGTTGTCGGTGACTTTCTTGAGGGTTGTGGGCAAGGAAGGTAATGCTGGCGGTGAGGTGTTTCAGAGTCTACATTCTGCCCCAGGCCGACGCCCAGGCTGTGCTCTACACCCTCTGTATACCCCCACCACACTGTCTAGACACTCTGTATACCCCCACCACACTGTCTAGACACTCTGTATACCCCCACCACACTGTCTAGACACTAGTATACCCCCACCACACTGTCTAGACACTATGTATACCCCCACCACACTGTCTAGACACTTTGTATACCACACCACACAGTCTGATCCCTCTGTACACCCCCACCATACAGTCTACATCCTCTGTATACCCCCACCGCATGGTTACGCCCTCTTTATACCACTATCACATAGACTTCACTCTCCATATTCCACCACAACAGTCTACACCCTCCATGTATCACCACCAGAGCCTTCACACTGTGTACCACCACCACCACCACAGCTTACACTCTTTATATACTACCATCACACAGTTTACACCCTCCATATACCACCACCAAAGAGCCTACACCTTCCTATATACCACTACCACAAAGTCTACTCCCTCTATATATAAAATCCCAACACAGTCTAAGCACTCAAAATACCACCAGAGTCAACAGTAAACACTATCTACACGTGCAGTATGTTATCCATCAAGACATAGTGGTCAGCCGTTGGCAGCTACTGTCACATGCCTTTTGCCACCAGCCAAGAAAGAACGAAGAAAAACAGGACAACGATCTATTACATAAACCAGGACGGACCGAAACGTCGTCGTCCCTTCAACTTCTAGTGTGTGGTCTGGTCATCATCTATACATACAAGATTCTGAAGGGAATAGCCAAAATGGATAAGAAAAGCTTCTTTGTCTGGAGCTACGATATTCGAGAACATAGATGGAAGCTGAAAGCACAAATGACTCGAAGAAATGCAAATAAAGAAGAGGATTGAAGTGAGGATTGTGAAGTGAAGAGGATTAAAGAAGAGGACTGAGTGAAGAGGTATTGGAAGTCACCTCTATCCACTACTTCAAGGCCAAATACAGCAAGGAACCCGATAAAACAGAGATGGAAGGCAGGGCATGAAACCCTAATCCTCACTTCCCCGAAGTCACTTCTGGGTGAGCCCTGTTGGGTCTGCACCGCCCTCACCTCTCACGTCACACGACACGGAACTGTTCATCTCCCCCCAAGGAGGTGGACAACGTTAACATAGCAGGGAAGTGCCCTGTGAGCCATCGAAGGTGCCCTGTGAGCCAGGGAAGGTGCCTTGTGAGCCAGGGAAGGTGCCCTGTGAGCCATCGAAGGTGCCCTGTGAGCCATCGAAGGTGCCTTGTGAGCCAGGGAAGGTGCCCTGTGAGCCATCGAAGGTGCCCTGTGAGCCATCGAAGGTGCCCTGTGAGCCAGGGAAGGTGCCTTGTGAGCCAGGGAAGGTGCCCTGTGAGCCATCGAAGGTGCCCTGTGAGCCATCGAAGGTGCCTTGTGAGCCAGGGAAGGTGCCCTGTGCGCCATCGAAGGTGCCTTGTGAGCCAGGGAAGGTGCCTTGTGAGCCAGAGAAGGTGCCTTGTGAGCCAGGGAAGGTGCCTTGTGAGCCAGGGAAGGTGCCCTGTGAGACAGGGAAGGTGCCTTGTGAGACAGGGAGGTGCATTGTGAGCCAGGGAGGTGCCTTGTGAGCCAGAGAAGGTGCCTTGTGAGCCAGGGAAGGTGCCTTGTGAGCCAGGGAAGGTGCCCTGTGAGACAGGGAAGGTGCCTTGTGAGACAGGGAAGGTGCCTTGTGAGCCAGGGAAGGTGCCTTGTGAGACAGGGAAGGTGCCTTGTGAGCCAGGGAAGGTGCCTTGTGAGCCAGAGAAGGTGCCTTGTGAGCCAGGGAAGGTGCCTTGTGAGCCAGGGAAGGTGCCCTGTGAGACAGGGAAGGTGCCTTGTGAGACAGGGAAGGTGCCCTGTGAGCCAGGGAAGATGCCTTGTGAGACAGGGAAGGTGCCTTGTGAGACAGGGAAGGTGCCCTGTGAGCCAGGGAAGGTGCCCTGTGAGCCAGGGAAGATGACTTGTGAGACAGGGAAGGTGCCTTCTACACAACAAGTTGGTAAAATTAGATGCTATAGTGACCTCTCATGAGACCAAAAGTCACAAAAATGGAATCAATACAGGAAAAGGCCAAACCCCCAAACATACCAGCGATACAAAGATGCGAGAAACAACTACACGGCAGGAGGAGAGAGGCAGAAAGAAATTTGAAAAAGGGATTGCAGACAAATGTAAAACAGAACCAGGTCTATTCTATAAATACATAAACAACAAATTGCAGGTAAAGGATAATATTCAGAGGTTGAAAATAGGAAATAGATTCACGGAAAATTGAAAAGGAAATGTGTGAAACATTAAACGAAAAGTTCTAAAGTGTGTTTGTACAAATTAAATCTTCAGGGAACCAGATACAATAAGAATTCCAGAGAACAACATAGCACATAGGTGTGTCTAGAGACGAAGTGGAAAAAAATGCTCAAGGGCTAAATAAGAACAAAGCAGTTGGTCCAAATGGAGTTTCGCCATGGGTTCTGAGAGAATGTGCACCTGAGCTCAGCATTCCTCTTCAACTGATTTTTCAGGCATCCCTGTTTACAGGAGGAGTTGTAGCTGATGTGTGGAAAAAGGCTAACATAGTTCCAATCTACAAAAGTGAAGCAGGGAAGACCCCCTTAACTATAGACCGGTATCATTGACAAGTGTAATAGTCAAAATATTGGAAAAATAATTAAAACTAAATGGGAAGAAAACCTGGAGAGAAATGATATAATATCAGACAGACAGTATGGTTTTTCGATCTGGAAGATCCTGTGTATCGAATTTACTCAGTTTCTATGACCGTGCAACAGAGATATTACAGGAAAGAGATGGTTGGGTTGACTGCATCTATCTGGACCTAAAAAGGCTTTCGACAGAGTTCCACATAAGAGGTTGTTCTGGAAACTGGAAAATATTGGAGGGGTGACAGGTAAGTCTCTAACAGGGATGAAAAATTTTCTGACTGATAGAAAATGGAGGCAGTGATCAGAGGCAATGTAATGGACTGGAGAAATGTCACAAGTGGGAGTACCACAGGGTTCAGTTCTTGCTCCAGTGATGTTTATTGTCTACATAAATGATCTACCAGTTGGTATACGAATTATATGAACATGTTTTGTTTGCTGATGATGCTAAGATAATAGGAAGTATAAAAACTTAGATGATTGTCATGCCCTTCAAGATGACCTGGACAAAATAAGTATATGGAGCGCCACTTGGCAAATGGAAGTTAATGTTAATAAATGCCATGTTATGGAATGTGGAATAGGGAGAAAATAGATCCCACACAACCTATATATTATGTGAGAAATCTTTAAAGAATTCTGAAAAAGAAAGAGATCAAGGGGTGGTTCTAGATATGAAAACTATCACCTGAGGACCACATAAAGAATATTGTGCGAGGAGCCTATGCCAGGCTTTCCAACTTCAGAATTGCTTTTAAATACATGGATGGCGATAATCTAAAGAAATTGTTCACGACTTTTGTTAGGCCCAAGCTAGAATATGCAGCGGTTGTGTGGTGCCCATATCTTAAGAAGCACATCAACAAACTGGAAAAGGTGCAAAGACATGCTACTAAGTGGCTCCCAGAACCGAAGGGCAAGAGCTACGAGGAGAGGTTAGAGGCATTAAATATGCCAAAACTAGAAGACAGAAGAAAAAGAGGTGATATGATCACTACATACAAATAGTAACAGGAATTGATAAAATCGACTAGGGAAGACTTCATGAGACCTGGAACTTAAGAACAAGAGGTCATAGATATAAACTAGCTAAAACACAGATGCCGAAGAAATTTAAGAAAATTCACTTTCGCAAACAGAGTGGTAGACGATTGGAACAAGTTAGGGGGAGAAGGTGGTGTAGGCCAAGACCCATCAGTAGTTTCAAAGCGTTATATGACAATTAGTGCTGGGAAGACGGGACCCACGAGCGTAGCTATCATCCTGTAACTACACTCACTTAGGTAATTACACTTAGGTAATTACACACACACACACACACACACACACACACACACCACACACACACACACACACACACACACACACACACACACACCACACACACAACACACACAACACACACACACACACACACACACACACACACACACACACACACACACACACACACCACACATGCAACACACACCACACTGACCCTCCGGAGGTGGACGTCCCGTCCCGCACCTACAGGTTCTAGACAGAGATCGTCACAGCCCTCTGTCACCCGAGGCCGGCTTCCTTCAAGACAACGCAGAGAAGGAATATATATATATATTAATATATATATATATATATTATATATATATATATTATATATATATATATATATCTGAAGAGTGTGTGTGTGTAGCGCTGTGTATTTGTATGCAAATTCCATAAGTTATTGTGCCTGAAATGAATACGCATTCCTCAGGAAGTTTTTATTAAATTTGCCTTTACAAGAACATAGAGGAATAGAATTCGAATTTCGAACAATAGGCGGAATGTGTTCCGAACAAGAGGCGGAATGTGTTAAACAACGCTGTATGAGATAGATGATCCCGAACATAATCATTTCAACGCGCGTATGATTCAAAACACACAAACACTCCAATACTCTGCTTGCCAACAGTTGGTAATCCAAACAGAGACTCACGTTAATACTTCACGCATCTTGTAAATGATTGGCTATTAACAATATGATATTCAAAGTATTTCCAGTATATCACACGGATATATACTATATCAGAAAAGCATAACAGTGTTCTAGCATACCACATCCAAATGAACACCTTTGTCGTACACAAAAACAAAACAACAATAATACAAAGATTAACGTAATAAATAACAAAATCCTGTTATTCCTGCAATTATAATTTCCTTAAAATAAAAATAATGAAAAAAGCCCCCCGCATGACCTCTGGTCTATCAGTTTACACCAGGGACGAAACCATTCACGAATGATCACAACAAAGACTCGCCCCCGCTCGTGTCTGGCCAGGTAACGGAGGACCGCTCCCCAGCCCAGGTGATCACTTATGCCCGCCAAAGGTCAGCGGAAGATTAAGCATTCTTCTTGAGTGGTCGCCATACAGCCTCCGGAGGTCACTCTGTGGTTGCCGCATCCGGCGGGATGTCGGAGATTCCTCCTGAATGCCGCCAGCCATTGGTTCTTGGATGCACCTTGCAGTCATTCATTTCTAATGCAGACTTCATGATGTCCTAGACGATGCAATGTGTCCTTCTTGAGATTATTACAAAAGGGGGTTTTCTTAGTTCCATTTAGGACAGCTAGATATTACTCTAGACGCTAGAGAATTATTGCAACTTGCCCTATACCACATAGAAGGTTGTTGTTCTCCCGATGCTTCCTTATTGTTGTCCAGGGGCTGCAGCAGATAATCAGATTTAG
>WNGS01163002.1:13672706-13684492 GCA_020271785.1 Procambarus virginalis | reverse complement strand
TGTGAGCACAGGGAAGGTCCTGTCATGAGGTGCCCTGTGAGACAGGGAAGGTGCCTTGTGAGCCAGAGGAAGGTGCCTTGTGAGCCAGGGAAGGTGCATTGTGAGCACAGGGAAGGTGCACTCTTATAATAGTCTTCGTGACACCATCCTGGGCCTTGTCGCAGCTTTTTGGGTATCTGGAGTGTTATCACAGCTTTCTTGAGTTATCTAGAGTGTTGTCACAGCTTTCTTGAGTTACCCGAAGTGTTGTCACAGATCACTGGAAGCATTCAGAAGGTTGTCGCATCCAACTTTGTTTCCTCGTTCGTACAGTGACCTTGGAAGGCATTCCAGTAATTGCCGAAGCCTTCCAGAGGTAGTCCATTGGTTGTCGCATCAAGATTTAAGGCATCCAGGTCTGTTGGAGATTTCATTAGGTCCACTACATTTGCATTCTTCGCTGGCCGAGCAGAGGCACCGCAGCCATTTGAAGACATCAAATATGGGTCGAAACCTTTCCGAACTCTTTCTTGTGTGTGTTTGAGCCGCTCTAAAGTCCATCAGCGTTGCTGCAGGCCTTCTGGTACCAGCCAATGGTGTTGCTGCCTTCCTGGTGTCATCATTCCGCAGCATCGCCACATTCTTGAAGCCACGTCGCAGCTCTTCCTAAAGTTACCCATCCTATGTGACAAGCTTCCTGGAGACGGGGGCGGTCATCTAGCTGTGTCACAACCGCATTGAGGTCATCCAGTGGTGGCGTATCCTTCATGAGGTCAACCAGGTCATCCAGGTCATCCAGCGGTGCCTCATCAGTTGGTCCGCTGGAAAGAGTCGTGACAATCTCTATATGGAATTTATAATAGCCCGTGGATACTCAATAATATCAAGCACGTAATGCACAATAAATAAAAGGCCTGCACCATGACTGGGTTCAGTGTGTAAATTTTGTGACATATTATTATTATTATTATTTTAAGTCTATTTCATTCCAGGAAAATATCACATGCAATGTCAAGTTTAAAAGAAAACTAAAAATTAATTTTAATGAAAGAAATAACATGGAGAAAAATGTGCTGAAGAATATATTTACAGTGAAATATCATATTCAGTTTCTTGCTTAGTTTCTCTGTAAAACGTACACATACACGCGTAAACACACACACACACACACACACACACACACACACACACACACACACACACACACACACACACACACACATACACATACACAACAGAAGAAACAGAAGACAGCAATTCACTGTGAGGGGTGAGGTCTCGGAGTAGCAAGGAGTCACCAGTGGAGTCCCACAGAGATCAGTCCTTGGACCTATACTGTTCCTGATATACGTAAATGATCTCCCAGAGGGAATAGACTCGTTCCTCTCAATGTTTGCTGCTGATGCAAAAATTATGAGAAGGATTAGGACAGAGGAAGATAGTATGAGGCTACAAGATGACCTAAACAAACTGAAGGAATGGTCAAACAAATGGCTTCTATAGTTCAACCCAAGTAAATGTAAGGCGATGAAACTAGGTGGAGGAAATATGAGGCCAGACACTGAATACCGAATGGCACATGAAGTCCTTCACGAAACGGACAGAGAGAAAGACCTAGGAGTTGATATAACCCCAAACCTGTCTCCTAAAGCCCACAACAAAAGAATAACATCGGTGGCGTATGCGAGGCTAGCTAACATCAGAACTGCCTTCAGAAACCTGTGTAAGGAATCCTTCAGAACCACATATGTAATGTCCAACATGGCGTATGCGGCCCCAGCATGGAGCCCGTACCTTGTCAGGCACAAAACGAAGCTGGAAAAAGTTCAGAGGTATATGCAACTAGGCTAGTCCCAAAGCTAAGAGGCATGAATTATGAGGAAAAGCTGCGTGAAATGCACCTCACGTCCTTGGAAGACAAAAGAGCTCGGAGAGACATGATCATCACATACAAAATTCTCATAGGGATTAACAGGGGTAGACAAGGATGAATTTTTTAACACGGGTGGTACACGCACTAAGGGACACACGTGGAAGCTGAGTACCCAAATGAGCCACAGAGACGTTAGAAATAATTTTTTTTCAGTGTCAGAGTAGTTAATAAATGGAATGCACTAGGAAGTGATGTGGTGGAGGCTGACTCCATACACAGTTTCAAATGTAGATATGATAGAGCCAGTAGGCATAGGAATCTGTACACCAGTTGATTGACGGTTGAGAGGCGGGACCAAAGAGCCGAAGCTCAACCCCCGCAAGCACAATTAGGTGAGTACACACACACACACACACACACACACACACACACACACACACACACACACACACACACACACACACACACACACACACATACACATACACACACACACACACACACACACCACACACACACACACACACACACACACACCACACGCCCACACACACCACACACACAGTATATCATCTGGGAGGTGATATCCTCCAAGAGTCAAATAGAAAGAAAGATCTGGGGGTTTATATCACACCGAAACTGTCCCCCGAAGCCCACATCAAAAGGATAGCATCAGCGGCATATGCTAGATTGGCCAACGTAAGAACTGCCTTTAGAAACTTGTGTAAGGAGTCATTCAGGACCCTGTATACCACTTATGTCAGACCAATCCTGGAGTATACAGCTCCAGCTTGGAGTTCATACCCACGAGACAAAGTTAGGGAATATTCAGAGGTATGCCACCAGACTAGTCCCAGAACTGAGAGGTATGAGCTACAAGGAAAGGCTTCGGGAGCTAATCCTCACGTCGCTGGAAAACAGCAGAGTAAAAGGAAGCATGATAACCACTTACAAAATTCTCAGAGGAATTGACAGGGTGGACAAAGACAAACTATTTAGGATGAGTGGAACACGACAACTAGTACCCAAAGTGGCCACAGATATAATAAAAATAACTTTTTCAGTGTCAGAGTAGTTAACAAATGGAATGCATTAGGCAGTGATGTAGTGGAGGCTGACTCCATACACAGTTTCATATGTAGATATGATAGAGCCCAGTAGGCTCGGGAATCTGTATACCTGTTGATTGACAGTTGCGAGGCGGGACCAAAGAGGCGATGCTCAGCCCCCGCAAAGACAACTAGGTGAGCACACACACACACACTGAATACGGAAGACACGGATGACCCAGACAGGAATATGATAGAAACAACATAGGGCTACCATTAATATATTGGAGAGAGAGCAGCTTCTGTCGTTAGCAGGAACAGATCCAGACTGCAAATTATGGGAGATTTTACCCATGGGCAGTTTGAATGGGAGAACAGAAACCCACATGGAGGACCGGACACTTGGAGAGATAAGCTGTTGGACGTGACAACAAGAAACTTTATAAGCCAACACATCAAGGGACCGACATGAATGAGAGAAGATGAATCAGCCATGTTTGATCTGATATTCACCCTGAGTGAGTCGGATATAAGGGAAGTTAAGCAGGAAGCTCAGCTTAAGAAGAAGTTAAGCTTGGGAATGAGTGATCACAGTATACTGATATTTGAGAACCTGGTAGAGCTAAGAGTAATTCTCCCCAAAAAGAATTAGAAAACAAAGGGCAGGCGTAACAAAAGGGAAGTTGTGAGGAATGAGAAAATTTCTAAGAGAAATTCCGTGGAACACAGAACTCAGAACTAAGACCATACAAGACATGATAGATTAGGTCACCCAAAAGTGTCAGGTGGCAGTAAACAGGTTTATCCCGGCCCAAAAGAAAAAAATGAGAAGCAAAAGAAGAATCCATGGTTTAATAGGGCATGCATGGAAGCAAAGGAAAGAAACAAAAGAGCGTGGAGGAACTTCCGAAATACAAGAAGAGCAAAAAACAGAGAGAGAGAGAGAGAGATACCAGAGATACCAGAGAGCCAGGACTGAGTATGCCAGTGTGAGAAGAGAAGCAGAGAGACAGTATGAAAATGATATATCAAATGAAGCCAAGACCGAACCAAAGCTACTCCACAGTCACATCAGGAGAAAAAAAACTGTGAAAGAACAGGTGAGGAAACTTAGGATGGGTGAGGACAGGTACACAGAGAATGGCAAAGAAGTGTGTGAAGAGCTTTCCAGGAGGTCTTCACAATAAAACGAGATGAAATCCTCGAGCTAGGAGAATTGGCATTAAACCAGGAGGCCATGGAAAGGTTCTAAATTACCAGAGAAGAGGTAAAGAGGCATCTGTTGGTTCTGGGCGTGGGAAAGGCTGTTGGTCCGGACATAATGTCGCAATGGATACTGCAAGAGTGTGCAGGCGTACTTTGCTTGCCACTCTCCATGGTGAATAGTAGGTCATTGGAGACGGGAGACTTACCAGAAATATGGAAGACGGCTAATGTGGTCCCAATATACAAAAAGTGTGACAGGCAAGACGCACTGAACTACAAGCTAGTGTCTTTAACTTGTATACCATGCAAGGTGATGGAGAAGATCGTGAGACAGAACCTAGTGCACATCAGGCGAGAAGGAATTTCGTGACACACCACCAACATGGGTTGGTGGTGTGTCCTGGAAAAACCTGGACAAACTGAGGGAATGGTCCAACAACTGGTTGTTATAGTTTAACCAGAGCAAATGTAATGTAATGAAGATAGGTAAAAGGAGCAAAAGGCCAGATTCAAGGTATCATTTGGGAGATGAAATTCTTCAAGAATCAGAGAGAGAAAAAGACCTAGGGGTTGATATCACGTCAGACCTGTCCCCGAAAGCCCACACCAAGAGCATAACCTCAACGGCATATGTCAGGTTGGCCAACATAAGAACGACCTTTAGAAATTTGTATAAGGAATCATTCAGAACCTTGTATACCACGTATGTCATACCAATCCTGGAGTATGCAACTCGATCATGGAGTTGCTGGAGTTGTTATCTCGTCAAGCATAAAACTAAATTAGAGAAGGCTCAGAGGTTTGCCACCAGACTAGTGCCAGAACTGAGGGGCGTAAGCTATGACGAGAGACTACTGGAATTATAGTAGGAGACTACTGGAATTATAGTATTATAGTATAGAATTATTATCGATGAAAGACAGTAGAGTTAAGGAGGACATGATCACCCAATACAGTATTCTCAAAGGAATTGACAGGGTAGACAAAGATAATTTATGTACCACGAGGGGCACACTCACTAGGGGACACAGGTGGAAATTGAGTGCCCAAATGAGCTATAAAGATATTAGAAAGAATTTTCTTAGTGTCAGAATAGTAGACAAATGGAATGCATTTAGGAAGTGATAGGGTGGAGGCTGATTCCATACACAGTTTCAAGTGTAGCTATGATAGAGCCCAACAGGCTCAGGAATCTCTACATCAGTTGATTGACAGTTGAAAGGCGGGACCAAAGAACCGAAACTCAACCCCCGCAAGTACAACTAGGAAAGTACACACACACAAGATGGGGAGGGGTATCTGTCTGTCTCTATCTGTTAATGTTTGTGTCTCTCTCTAACTCTCTATCTTATTCCCTTTTCCCCCTTCTCCCTTTCTCTGCTACTCAGTCTCACAACCCCTCCCCCCTCTTCCCATCTTCCTCTCTCTCTCTCTCTCTCTCTCTCTCTCTCTCTCTCTCTCTCTCTCTCTCTCTCTCTCTCTCTCTCTCTCTCTCTCTCTCTCTCTCTCTCTCTCTCTCCACTGCATGCTCAGAACTATTATCCAACATCACCACATCCGACGTATGACTCTAGAAAATCATTTAATATATGATCTTATTATTTGCAACAACTACGAATAAACTAAATAAAAAAAAGGCTTTTAGTAACTATCAAATAGGGGAACAGGATGAATCAGGAGCCAACTGTGTGCTGAAGTTTGCATACGGTCGATTGATTTGAGATCTTGCGTATCTACATGTTGAGCATACGTGTAGGCAAATAATGTTGCAAATGCGAATCAGGGTAGTAATAAAGAAACGCAAATGGAGGTAAATTCTTGAGAAAGGCGCAGCCGACATGAGGTTATTGATTGTTAAATGCCTTTTGTTGTCTTTGATTATCAAGTTCTGGTTTTCTTTTGGAGTTGGGCCAGATGGGGAACCTCTTGATGAACCTTTGCCGTGCTAATAACAGCAAGTCTTCCAACATCTTTGGGGTGTTGAAGGCTCTGATGTGCTGATCAGTCCATCCATAATAGATCATGACTAGGGATGAGTTTAGGCATGATCTAGGCCATCGAGGAGAGTTGTGCGTACACAAGATTGAAACTGCGTTCCAAATATGTCCTCTTCTCACTGGACAATAATTTGTAGCTGTTTCTTGCTTGTTTGTATTGCCGGTACGTTTGAGGGGTTAGGACGCGTACTAAGCTGATTCATTTTTTTTTGTCTCCCCCCCCCTCTCTCCATGGCCTCACCTCGCAATTCCTGCTGAACAAATCCTGCTTTCTAGTTATTTATCTCCGTACTCGTATAAATTTTATTTTACCTTCAACATATGTCTAGCAAAATATGTATACGTCTTATTTATTTATTTGCCTAACGGCAAATCTTTCCAATCAAATTTATTAAAGAACTGGCTAAGTTACCCATATTTTACTTCTCTTGAAATCAAGTTTTTAAATTGTTTTATTTCCCCATTATCTTCTAGATTAAAACGCATTGCATATTTTCTTTCCAGAACGACATAGTTATTTTTAACCAGGGAAGGAAGGTATTGAATGTTAAATATCTCTTCTGTTTCCGGGTGAATATCAAGTCCAGCACTGAAGGAACATCTCATTTCTCTCATTCTTGTGGCCTGATTAACGTTGTTGATACATAAATGACACCAGGGTGAGGTTTACTTATCTTCCAGTCCAAATGTCCTCCGTTCTGGCTTCTGCCTATTGATTTCAAGTTTAAATCAACAAGTACCAACAAGCGTGATTCATCTCCTAAATTATCTATTTTCCTATTAACCTCTTCAAATTCGTCTCTCTTAATTTTTCACGTGCCATAATATTTCTCTAGTTCCGTCAGCATTTTGTCAGCAAACCTGGAAATTTCATTATCCTGTCGCAAAAATACACTCTTTTAAAGTAATAATTTAACTCCTGATGCCCTATTTTCTTTCGGGTTTTAGAAAAGTTCCTTCAGAAATCTTTAGTAAATTCTCAATCATGACTAACCTGCCCCCTCCCCTCCTAAAAGAAACAAAAAACACCGTTCATTATCTCAACGACAGTGAAATCCTTGAAAATTCAATCTGTTGTTGTGTTATCTTTCTTTGTGTTAGCAGCCATCTTTGTTGTGTTATCCTTCTCTGTGGCGGCAGCCATACTTGTTGTTGTGTTATCCTTCTCTGTGGCGGCAGCCATACTTGTTGTTGTGTTATCCTTCTCTGTGGCGGCAGCCATACCTGTTGTTGTGTTATCCTTCTCTGTGGCGGCGGCCATCTTTGTTGTTGTGTTTATCCTTCTCTGTGGCGGCGGCCATCTTTGTTGTTGTGTTATCCTTCTCTGTGGCGGCGGCCATCTTTGTTGTTCTGTTATCCTTCTCTGTGGCGGCGGCCATCTTTGTTGTTGTGTTATCCTTCTCAATGGCGGCGGCCATCTTTGTTGTTCTGTTATCCTTCTCTGTGGTGGCGGCCATCTTTGTTGCTGATACTGATTTTGTTTTGAATTACAACTTTACTAATCTAAATTTTTCACAAATTTTTTGCACATTTGTTGTTATCTCATTTATTTTTTCAAATTCCCTATACCCTTATGTTGCAACGCTATTGTGACCTCGCACTAGTTCTGTGGTTCATACAATACCCTCAGGAATCAGCAATGAATAATTTTGGGAATGTGTTGCTCTGAGTTCTCTCAGCATTGATGTTCTTAATTATTATTATTATTATTATTATTATTATTATTATTATTATTATTATTATTATTATTATTGAGAAAATCCATAGGAGCCGTGATGAGGATTCGAACCTAAGCGGTGGGTGTTCCCACAAACACGCCCAGACAACCAGGCCACGACATGATCAAAAAGATCACAACCTGGAGTTCTACTGAAACACGAGGGTTCCTGAGGCTTCCACTGTAGCCTGACAAGGGTTTCACACAAGCTCCCCCCCCCCCCACCCACCCACTCTGGCTCCATCATCGTGGAATGTTAGAAATGTTTTGTTTACGGGTTTTCTCATCGATACATCACGTTAGTGTGTGTTTACTCCCTGTGAATTGAAAGAGGAGCGTCAGAGGTAGAACATTCAGTAGATGACAAGAGCCAAAGTGCATTGGGGGATTGTGTGAAATCCTAGTCCGGCTTCAGTGGAAGCGTCGGGAACCCTCATGTGTTCAGTAGAACTGCAGGTTGCATTCCTTATGCCATGTTGTGGTCTGATTGTCTGGGTCATGTGCCTGGGAACACCCACTCATGGGTTCGAACCCTCATCACGGCTCCTACAAATTTTCTCATTGATGCATCACGTTAGTGTGATTACTCTGTGTGTATAATTAGTATTGTTATTATTATTGTACCAGGACTCTCATTTAGCCTTCCATCAGCTTGTTCTTGTTTTGTGTTTGGTTGTGATTTAAGCTTTGGGCGAGGAATCGAAACCAGCAAGACTTTCAGCTTAATGTAATCTTCAGAACACATCCCAAATGCCGTTTTCGTCCTTTTACTGCTGGGGAGGGGGGGCGATAAGTGACGAACAGTGAAGCAATGGTGTCCAATCGTCGTACAAATGTCCAGGGTTTGAATCCTGGACACTGAGTGCCCAAGTGAGCCATAAAGACATTATAAATAATTTTTTCAGTGTCAGAGTAGTTAATAAATGGAATGCATTAGGCAGTGATGTGGCGGAGGCTGACTCCATACACAGTTTCAAGTGTAGATATGATAGAGGCTCATGGACCTATACATTAGTTGATTGACGATTGAGAGGCGAGACCAAAGAGCCGAAACTCGAGCCCCCACAAGCACAACTAGGTGAGTACACACACACACACACACCACACACACACACACACACCACACACACACACACACACACACCACACACACACACACACACACACAAACACACACACACACATCCAGGGCCTCGCGGTTGAATGGATTTTTTACGACCTGGTGGTCGTAGTCCTGATAGCCCGGGTTCGGTTTCCGGAGGATGCAGAAACAAATGGGCATTTTTTTTCAACCTGATGCCATCATGGTACGTGTTTGTGCGTATGTTAATATATATAAGTAGTAGATTGTGTAATGACATTTTCAAATAAGTTAGATAAATATACACACATACCAAAAGAATAGGGTGGTAGGAGAAGAAAATATCAAAGTGTTCAGTGAGGATCCACAAGGTCTTCTCTGAGTACTCTTTATTTTCTTCTCCGAGGCTATGGGTCCCTACACTTGCACCAGAGGTGGTACCTCTTTAGGTTATAAATAAGTAGCAGATATAATAGAGGAAAAATAGATTGGTGAGAAAAGCGGGATCCAAGAGCTAATAGCTCGATTCTGCAGACACAAATTGTAAATATACACACGAGCCAACAGTGTGAGGCGTCTCAAAATCGTGTTGTCGTATAATGATAGTGATAACATCTTTTAAAAACACTTTCCAGCTGTCCGTCAAGAGCGGAGCGTGCTGAGGGGCTCTACGGTCCCTGAGCGAGGGATCAAAGTCACCTCAGAAACTCTCCTGCAGATATACACGATCCTATCCTTTGTGTATGACCTTTGTGTATGACCTCTGTGTATATGCCCTCAGTCACGAACCACACACACACTCACAAAATACACTCTTTACACACTAATATATTATTTTTTAAACTCATTTTGTGTTTATTTATATTATAAAAATAAAATGTAACATCACATTGGATAGGAAACAAAATTTAAGTTACCCAAATAAAGTAAACATTCGTTTGTTATGTTCATCAGAAAATGTAATGCTAATGGCACCGTTTTCTTCAAGATCCCTTGCAAAGATTGCAAACAAGGCTTACGACAGGCCAGACAGGCAAAGACTTAAGAACTCGTATTACTGAACACAAGAGGTCCGTTAGACATGCCTAAGTTCAACACTGTAGAAGCACTGTACAAGCACTGTACAAGCACTCTACAAGCACGTACAAGCACTGTACAAGCACTGTACAAGCACTGTACAAGCACCGTACAAGCACGTACAAGCACTGTACAAGCACGCACAAGCACTGTACAAGTACGCACAAGCACTGTACAAGAACTGTACAAGCACGTACAAGCACTGTACAAGCACTGTACAAGCCCGCTCAAGCACTGTACAAGCACGCACAAGCACTGTATAAGCACCACTGTACAATTACTGTACAAGCACGTACAAGCACTGTACAAGTACTCACAAGCACGTACAAGCACTGTACAAGCACGTAAGGACACTGTACAATCACTGTTCAAGCACTGTACAAGCACTGTACAATCACGTACAAACACTGTACAAGCACGTACAAGCACTGTACAAGCACGTAAGTGATACCGATCACCCAATTCTATGGGAATATTCTTGTATATTTTATCCTCAATATTGTGCTTCAAAAATTAATATAACATTCTTTAAACAATAATAAACCCAAAATCACTTTAAAATATATAAATTTCAATCATTGGCTGTAAACAATCCATTGTGTAACATGAGAGAAAGAACATATTGTATAATAAATTAAAAATATTATGAACACATTTTACATAACCTAAGTTTTGCATAGCCATACAGTGGCTTGCATAGCCATACAGTGCTTGCATTGCCATACAACGAGCACAGTATAGGATCAGAGTAAATATTAATACCGTCTGGACCACGGGAGCTTACCTTACCTTGAGGTGCTTCCGGGGCTTAGCGTCCCCGCGGCCCGGTCGTCGACCAACTTAGTTGAAATTGATTTATGTCTAATGCTCGGCCCGTCCCTGTAGGACGCCACCACCACAACACCACAAGCAGACCATCGCAACAGTTTTCACCATTAACAAATCCGCCACAATTTTCATTAACAGTACCACATACCAAAAGCACCACTAACACCCCCCATTAATAACACCACAAACAGAGCACCCCCATTAACACACCACTAAAACCCACAAACAAAGCACCCCCATTAACAACACCACCAAAACACCACAAACAAAACACCCCATTAACAACAGCCACCAAAACACCCCAAACAAAAGCACCCCCATTAACACACCACCAAAAACACCACAAACAGAGCACCCCCATTAACAACACCACGAAAAACACCCAAACAAAGCACCCCATTAACACACCACCACCAAAACACCCAAACAGAGCACTCCCATTAACATCACCACCAAAAGCACCACAAACAAGCACCCCCATTAACAACACCACCAAAAACACCACAAACAGAGCACCCCCATTAACAACACCACCAAAAACACCACAAACAAAGCACTCCCATTAACAACACCACCAAAAACACCACAAACAAAGCACCCCCATTACAACCACCACCAAAAACACCACAAACAAAGCCCCCCATTAACAACACCACCAAAAACCCGACAGCCAAAGGCAACAAAAATAAAATAATAACGAAACCTTGGAAGTTGTCACCCCAGGCAATGTGAGCCATCACCATTTGTTCCGCTGGTCGTCCAGTGGCCCAGCGTGTCGTCCTCGCGCGAAGCTCCCGTCGTTCAGGTGAGAGAACGCGACCTGCGAAAGATATCTAAACTTGTTTAATTATCTCTCTTTATATTTCTATGTCTCCTGCTTGTCTATATATTTCTACCCCTCTGTTTACCTCATTAGTAAAACAATCTTTATCGTGTATATTTACTGTCCATATTAGCAACACGAAGTTGTTATTTTCTT
>WNGS01163002.1:13655397-13667739 GCA_020271785.1 Procambarus virginalis | reverse complement strand
GGGCTGGGACAAACCTGCTTACAGCCTCTAGACATTTTTGGGTGCATAGTCCATCTCATGTCTTGTACGACGACTGGTTCCGAAGTTCTGTTGTCCCAATGTATATCCCATAGGAATTTATTCATCTCCTCATAGTTTCCCTTTCTGTACGCCAGCCCCTTTGGGTCCCAGTTCTTTTTTGGGGGTGATAAATTCCTAGCTCAACCAGGTACTCCAAACTCAAACCCCAACAGGAAAAAAACAGAGAAGAAGGAAGAATCCGTGGTTTAATAGGGAATGTATGAAAGCAAAGGAGCTGAACAAAAGGGCATGGAGGAACTTTCGTAATAACAGAACACCAGAAAGTAGAGAGAGATACCAGAGAACAGGAACGAGTATGTCAGTGTGAGAAGAGCAGCTGAGAAAAGGTATGAAAATGATATAGCTAACAAAGCCAAGACTGAACCAAAGCTACTACACAGTCACATCAGGAGGAAGACAACAGTGAAGGAACAGGTGATTAAACTTAGGGTGGGCGAGGACAGGTACACAGAGAATGACAAAGAGGTGTGTGAAGAACTCAACAAAGGTTCCAGGAGGTCTTTACAATAGAACAGGGAGATATCACGGCGCTGGGAGAGGTGGCAGCAAACCAGGTGACCTTGGATAGGTTCGAAATTACAAGAGATGAGGTCAAAAAGCACCTATTGGAGCTGGATGTGAGAAAAGCTGTTGGGCCGGATGGAATCTCGCCATGGGTATTGAAAGAGTGTGCAGGAGCACTTTGCTTACCACTCTCCATAGTGTATAGTAAGTCACTGGAAACGGGGGACCTACCAGAAATATGGAAGACTGCTAATGTAGTACCAATATACAAAAAGGGTGACAGACAAGAGGCACTGAACTACAGGCCAGTGTCCTTAACTTGTATACCATGCAAGGTGATGGAGAAGATTGTGAGAAAAAACCTAGTAACACATCTGGAGAGAAGAGACTTCGTGACAACCCATCAACATGGGTTCAGGGAGGGTAAATCTTGCCTTACAGGCTTGATAGAATTCTACGATCAGGTGACAAGAATTAAGCAAGAAAGAGAAGGGTGGGCGGACTGCATTTTTTTGGACTGTCGGAAAGCCTTTGACACAGTACCCCATAAAAGGTTGATGCATAAGCTGGAGAAACAGGCAGGAGTAACAGGTAGGGCGCTCCAGTGGATAAGGGAGTACCTAAGCAATAGGAAGCAGAGAGTTACAGTGAGGGGTGAGACCTCAGACTGGCGTGAAGTCACCAGTGGAGTCCCACAGGGCTCTGTACTTGGACCTATCCTGTTTCTGATATACGTAAATGATCTCCCAGAGGGTATAGACTCATTCCTCTCAATGTTTGCTGACGACGCCAAAATTATGAGAAGGATTAAGACAGAGGAGGACAGCTTGAGACTTCAAGAAGACCTGGACAAGCTGCAGGAATGGTCGAACAAATGGCTGTTAGAGTTTAACCCAAGCAAATGTAATGTAATGAAGATAGGGGTAGGAAGCAGGAGACCAGATACAAGGTATCATTTGGGAGATGAAATACTTCAAGAGTCAGAGAGAGAGAAAGACCTGGGGGTTGATATCACGCCAGACCTGTCCCCTGAAGCTCATATCAAGAGGATAACATCAGCAGCATATGCCAGGTTGGCTAACATAAGAACGGCCTTTAGAAACTTGTGTAAGGAATCTTTCAGAACATTATATACCACATATGTCAGACCAATCCTGGAGTATGCGGCTCCAGCATGGAGTCCCTATCTAGTCAAGCATAAGACTAAACTGGAAAAGGTTCAAAGGTTTGCCACCAGACTAGTACCCGAGCTGAGAGGTATGAGCTACGAGGAGCGACTGCAGGAATTAAACCTCACTTCGTTGGAAGACAGAAGAGTTAGGGGGGACATGATCACCACATTCAAGATTCTCAGGGGAATCGACAGGGTTGATAAAGACAGGCTGTTTAACACAAGGGGCACACGCACTAGGGGACACAGGTGGAAGCTGAGTGCCCAAATGAGCCACAGAGATATTAGAAAGAACTTTTTAGTGTCAGAGTGGTTGACAAATGGAATGCATTAGGAAGCGATGTGGTGGAGGCTGACTCCATACACAGTTTCAAATGTAGATATGATAGAGCCCATTAGGCTCAGGAAACTGTACACCTGTTGATTGACGGTTGAGAGGCGGGACCAAAGAGCCAGAGCTCAACCCCCGCAAGCACAACTAGGTGAGTACAACTAGGTGAGTACACACACCACACACGGGGGCCCTGGTAGCCTGGTGGATAGCACGCAGGACTCGTAATTCGTGGCGCGGGTTCGATCCCTCACCAGGCCGAAACAAATATAAGAACGTTTCTTTAAACCCTGATGCCCCTGTTACCTAGCAGTAAATAAGTATCTTTGAGTTAGTCAGCGGTCACGGGCTGCTTCTGGTGTGTGTGTGTGTGGTTGTGTGTGTGTGTGTGGTGTGTTGGGTGTTGTGTGTGTGTGTGTGTGTGTGTGTGTGTGTGTGTGTGGAGAGAGAAAAAAAAGTAGTATACAGTAGATTGACAGTTGAGAGGCTGGCCAAAAGAGCAAAGCTCAACCCTGCAAACACAACTAGGTGAATATACATACCCCAGGAAGCAACCCGTGACAGCTAACTCCCAGGTACCTATTACTGCTAGGTAACAGGGGCATAGGGTGAAAGAAACTCTGCCCATCGTTTCTTGCCGGCGTCGGGGATCGAACCCGGGATCATAGGATCACGTCCCAGCGTGCTGTCCGCTCGGCCGCCGGCGCCTCATATGTATGTATGTATGTATGTATGTATGTATGTATATATGTATGTATGTATGTATGTATGTATGTATGCATGCATGTATGTATGTATGTATGTATGTATGTATGTATGTAGTATGTATGTATGTATGTAGTATGTATGTATGTATGTATGTATGTATGTAGTGTATGTATGTATGTATGTATGTATGTAGTATGTATGTATGTATGTATGTATGTATGTAGGATGTATGTATGTGTATGTATGAATGGAGGATGCATGTATGTATTCATTTATGTACTGATTCATGTATACTCATGTATATGCAAGTGTATGCCTGTTATATGTATACATGTATGTGTATTCTTCTTCCATTGATTAGTGACGTAAAAACATTGATTCACTCTCACTCTCCCTCTATCCTACTTCCACACTCTCTCACTTCATCCTCCTTCTCTCTCCTTACACTCTCATTCTTCTTCTGGGTCCCCTCGCCCTCTATCTACTTCACTTCAACTCTCACACTCTTGGTCTGGCTCACGTCACTCCTCTCCTCTTTCTCTCTCTCTTTCTCTCTCTCTCTCTCTCTCTCTCTTCTCTCTTCTCCCACATTCTCAGTCCTCTCCCTGACGCTCCTTCCCACCCTCTCCCTCCCTCTCCACAACACCGCCCGCGGCACCATTACCTGGCATACTCAAGCGTCACATCAACTCACTAACCTCTCTTCAACACCATGTAAGATGTTCCTCGGGAATCTTAACAGTCACTTTACCTTACTATTTTTTATTATTATTGCTTGAGTCACGTCCCGGCGCACGTGCACGAAGGTGCCGGAGTTTGACGTCCTTTGTCCTGGAATCTGGAGAGTTCCGAGATATTTGTATTGTTTCTTTCAGCGACTTGGAGTGCTTGGGGTTGGGGGCGGGGGATGGCGAGTGTTGGGTGTGGAAATCGTGGGGTTAGGGTGGGTTGGACGGGGGTGGTAATGATGAGTATGTGTAGGAGGGAGAGGTGGCAAGGGAGGGGGTTATTGTTGGTCGTGCTGGAGGGTGGTGGTGGTGGTGGTAGTGTATGAGGGGTGAGGTATCGACTTGAGAATGGTCCAGGACAGACTGAAACGTCGTCGTCTACATAGATATATAAGCATACTTAGCAAGAATGTAAATATAAATATGTTGTGGGTTCCTTCTCACGTTAGCCTGCAGGAACATGATAAAATTGACGCCCTTGCTAAGGCTGCAGTAAATAAAGACAGTATTGAACGGAATCTTAAGTTATCAAATAGGTCCGTTAAAAGTGTCAGTAGACGAGAACTACTGGATGGATTTGAAGAAAGTAGAACAGTGCAAATTGGTATCAGCAGGTCCATTGTTTATCACAATGAAATGTGTGAATTAAAATATGTGTATGGGGCAAGTAACAAAGTCATCAGACTAACAGATGTTGTCACAGCTCGTATAAGACTTGGCTACAAGTATCTCTGGCAGTTCGGCTTGTATAGGGATCTAGATGAAATAAAGTGTAAAGTGTGTGGACAAAGACAGGGACACACACACTCGAACACTATATCTTGTATAGTAGTAAAATTGAGCCATTTAGAGATAAATCTAAGCTCACTCTGTATGATATGGACACCTATCCTATTACCAGGGATAAAATAACTGAAATCCTTGCACTGTATCCATATTTCACTCCCAGTAGATAAATGACATATGAGACTAAGAAACTCAGTATCGTGAAGACTAATAATAAACAGCAGCTCCCCTATGACTGTAATATCTCCATTGCTCAAACAATTATGTATCAGCGATAAGACCAACCATTAATGTATAACGACTTACTGTAAATATATAGCTCTTAAAATAGAACATTCTCTGTAACTAGCTGACATGTAACTATAAGGTGTGAAGGATAGATGAAATTGTTTATGTAATAATCTAAGATGAGGTCTGATAAAGACCATTTGCACCCTCTGTAATGCTTTTTGCGTTACCGCTCACAGGATGAGTATGGGGTGCACAATAAACTAGCCGCCTCCGGCGGCATCAATCAAAATCATGTCGTCGTCCCATCATTTTCTTGTGATGGGAAATTAGAAAGTCTAATCCCTTTCTAAAGTCTAATCATCTAGTGATGATGTTTGGTCATCATAGTTTGAGGGGAGTTGGGGGTATGGCCGGTGTTGGGGTGGGTGGGAAGGTCATTTAAGGAAGAGAGGTGGTGTAGTGGTGTGGTGAATAGGGGATGGTGATGGAGGAGGACATTATTAATTTATTGAAGGGGGGAGGGGTGGTGACGTCGAGTCTTTCGATGAATCCGGGGAGCAATGATCCCGCGCCCCGGTCTCTGACCAAGCCGCGTGGTTGGCGGTCTGGTCACCAATGGCTGTTCGACGCGTCACAGCCTGGTTGTTCAAGTATCTTTCGATGGCATTAATGAGGTTCTCTCTTGAACACTGTGAGAGGTCGGCTAGTTATGCCCCTTACGTGTAGAGAGAGAATGGTGAAAAGTTGATGTTGATAAAGTTCTCTCTCAGCAAACATATTGCACCTCTGCTTTTCATCGGGGCTATTTTTGCACATCCTGTCATGCCTTCTGGTCTCATGTGGTGTTATTCCTGTGTGCAGATTTGGAACCAGTCCTTCTAGTATTTTCAAAGTGTTAATTATTATGTATCTCTCCTGCCTGCGCTCTAGGGAATACAGATTTAAAATTTTTAAGCAATTCAAATAATTTAAATGCTTTATTGAGTGGATTCTAGCAGTAAAAGATCTTTGCACGCTCTCCACATTATCATTTTTCCAACTTTGAATGGGGATGTTATTGTGTAGCAATATTCCACTAGAGAGCACTAGTGTCTTATTAAGTATCTTCGTTGACGCCGCATCTCTTAACTGGTTCTTGTTATCCAACCTGTCATTTTCCCTGTAGTTGTGACCGGTACTTTATTGTGTTCTTATAAGTGAGATTTTCTGACATGAATAGTCATACCTTTTGCATTGCATTTCATTCAATAGTTTTTTTTAGTGCTTTTGTATGTGGTGTGAGAAATATTTCTCACCTATGATCATAAATAACACAATACAAATTTATCTAGTAATAAATAACTAATAAATCTAGTAACTAAAAATAACTAATCTAGTAATAAATAACTCGTCTTCTGTTCTTTAATAAAATCTTTAACTAAAATGCACAATACTGTAAGATCTTTCCTGTTATGTCTGATGCCATAACTCCAGCAGAATCTTCCTGCTACTAAACTTATCTTATTAATTCTCATTATTAATTCAAAGTGGAGGATATCAGCGTTAACACTTTAAAGGTCTATTAGATTAATAAAGTAAAGTTGATCTTCTGATCAATAATACTTTAATAGCAACTTCCGATTTTAATAACCAGTTTCTACCTTCACCCACAAACACGGGTGGAGGAGGAAGAAGCCCATCTTGCACCACGCCAAAACAACCTACTATGAAAATAAATTTAATCAAATAAAGGGTAAAATAAAATAAAAACACGGAACACTATATCTCAGATATCAGGGGTAAAAAAAAACTTGAATAAATAGCCAATATTCCTAGATGGTAATGGTGAAGTGCTACCATCTGCTGATACTGTTCCTAAATTCAGTAGTTTATTCCCATACATTGTCATATTTCCTTGCAAATGAGATCCTGAATCCAAAACAAATGTAAACAATTACCTCTCTGCCAGTTATCCCGAGTCTCTGTACCTATCCCCAACAAATTCCTAGAATATTAATGATATAATCCTCTCATTTAAAATTAAATAAAGGAACGTTCTGAGATACAGACTTTAATTTATAAAAAAAAAATTAAACCTTTTTGCTCCTGTCACAGCATTGCTCTACAACAAACCACGTGAGCTCTGAACCTTCCCAGATATTCTTAAAAAGGCAAGATTAAAGAAAGTACATAAAAGGGTAACCTCACCACTTTTATGTACTGGTAAATCAACAACTTTAGACCAATGTCTATCCTGCTCAACTTGTTCAAAAATATTTGAAAAGCTATTGTACAAACAGCTGTATACTTTGCTAAACATTATTTACCTATAGTTCCTGCCTGTATGGCTTCAAGCCCATAAAACCACCAATGATGCTTTAATAGGCTTGTCTTGGGACATGCAGCTATTGACAAAAATTAGAACACAATAGGTTAATTTATTGACCTGAATAAGGATTTAAATACCGTTAACCGTAATAGCCTTCAATACCTGCAAACTTTCCTCGGTGACAGGCACCAGTATAATTCACCGGTGTGTTCCTGTGAACGATTCTACTTCTCTCAGTCTGCCAAGTAACACTGGTAGTCCACAGGGTAAAATACTTTGGTCTACTCCTCTTTTTTCATTTACATCAATGATCATCCAAATGTCAATTCAACACCTGAAGCTAATTCTATTTGTTGATGACACAACCCTCATTTTCTCCCGTGGTAGATGGTTAGGTTTAGCCTCATGCAACTTTCCATGGTGAATTGTGATTGTTTGGTGAGTGTCATAGGGAGGTTGCTCATGCCCAGCTTTAAGTAGGATAGGCTCCTATTGTGACAACTAATGACTCCTATGAAGTTTAAAATGTGGATGTGTTTGTCCATATATTTTCCAAACGATATCTCTGTTGTTATCGACGTTGATTCAACGACGATAACGTTGATGGAACGTCAATAAAAGTTCATTCAACCACGAAAACGTTCATTCACATTCAATATCGTTCATGGAACGCTACGTTGATTCAACTTAAAAAGAGATGTCTTTCCGTAATAGCAAAAGTGAAGGACTTGGAAGGTGCCATAACCCCATAGCCTCTCCCCAGAGACTCGTATGAATAAGAAATCAGCCTCTGAATAAAAGTCAAACTAGCAAATATAAGAATAATAGCTTTTAGGAACCAGGAGGTTCCTCATAACAATATATGAGGTCCATTCAAACAAAAAAACTGGTAATCCCACCTATTGAATATAATTCCAAACACGTAAAGTCCTTAGGTTGGCATCGATACTTGTCAATATTGCAGAGGATTCAACTATGAGAAAAGCCTGAAGAAGTTGTACTGCACCAGTCTTGAAGCGAGACGCAATTGACGAGATATAATAACGGCATAAAAAATTCTTTGAGGAATTGAGAGGATTGATTAAGAGGACATGGTCAGCATAAGCCAGGGGTCCAATATGGGAACATGTTCAACACAAGGCAGAGTAGAACATGTTCAACACAAGGCCACGTAGAACATGTTCAACACAAGGCAGAGTAGAACATGTTCAACACAAGGCCACGTAGAACATGTTCAACACAAGGCAGAGTAGAACATGTTCAGCACAAGGCATTGTTGAAGAAGACGTCATAAATGAAAACTTACCGCCCAGACGAGTCACAGAAATAACGCACAGAAAATCAGAAATTATTTGATCACAAGAGAAGTGAGAAAATGTAATGGTCTAGAATAAGAGAGATAACTGAAGTTAATACAATTATTTCGTAAGTAGACAATACAGGAAACAGAAGGCTTGGGAGTCACCGCATTTTACAACACTCATTTTGGTACATACATGAGTACACACGCACACTTGCATTTTTAGTGTCAGAGTGGTTGACAAATGGAATGCATTAGGAAGCGATGTGGTGGAGGCTGACTCCATACACAGTTTCAAGTGTAGATATGATAGAGCCCAATAGGCTCAGGAAACTGTACACCTGTTGATTGACGGTTGAGAGGCGGGACCAAAGAGCCAGAGCTCAACCCCGCAAGCACAACTAGGTGAGTACATACAAACATACACATACACACACACATATAGACACACACTTCTGGTTGTTTAAATTATTATTATTATTATTATTATTATTATTATTATTATTATTATTATTATTCTTTTTCTTATTCATTCCTTTTATTATTTCCTCGTCATCTCCACAATAAAATGGATTATTAAATGGTCCATCACTGCAATAATGTGAACGAGAAGCAATAATTCCACCACTGTGTTCAGAATAAAATTTGTAACATTAATCTTTTCATCTTCATCTTTTTAATGTAAATATTTCTAAATACGCAACACGAGCCCTCATCCACAACAAAATATAGAATCTTTAAGTATTTTGGAATTTCAGTCAGTTGATTCGCGGAAATCTTTATTCAAGAGGACAGTTTACCATCTTGGAAGGCAGCATCCATCTCTTAAAGCTGTGGATGGAGGGCAGTTCCCTTCCAGTTGTCCATTTCATGAGCCTTGATGAACCTTTCTTTCCTGCGCTTCCCTTATATCCGATGTGTTGTTCTCTTAATTTTTAAAAGCTGGCTCGAGCCTTTGTGTTTTTTTAACCATTCCAAAAACCGGTGAAGAATAATAACATGACATTTCTGTCTCTGTATTTGTGTCTTTTTCTCTTTTGTCTGTCTGTCTGTCTGTCTGTCTGTCTGTCTGTCTGTCTGTCTGTCTGTCTGTCTGTCTCTGTCTGTCTGTCTGTCTGTCTGTCTGTGTCTGTCAGTCTGTCTGTCTGTCTATCTGTCTCTGTCTCTGTCTCTCTCTCTCTCTCTCTCTCTCTCTCTCTCTCTCTCTCTCTCTCTCTCTCTCTCTCTCTCTCTCTCTCTCTCTCTTTCTCTCTCTCTCTCTCTCCACTCTCTCCCTATCTTTCTCTCTTCTTTTATACCAAATTCTTAAATTCTGGAAACGGAGTCAACCATCCATGCTGGAAAACGAAAACTTCCTTATACAATACATGATGCCCATCTTCTCACATTATCTCTCATTTATCTCTGCTATTTTCGAGCAATCAGCCCTCCGCCCATCTCTCTGAGTTCGCCTTAATATTCCCTCCAGCCCTCACCTTTGACCTCTGTGCCATTGCATACGGCTGGTAATAATAACCTTGTAACTTTTCATGCATCACAAACTTGAGAAATTCCCAACTCCTGGAGAAACATCTGCTGAGACCTAACCTATATTCGGGTACGTCTCTTCTGGCGAATCCTTAAAGGATTTGACGTGAAGATTTCGTAATTTCTTTTGAATGAAAACGTCTCTATGTTTTGTTTTTTATCAGGATTTGAGAGTGAATCAGAAGTAGTTATGTTTTTGTTTATATTTGTAATAGTTCTAATTTTATATGAGGATGATAAGCGATATTTTAGAGTGGATAACGAAAAAATCAATGTATTTAAAGTATTTGAGTTCTTTGAAATATGATACATATATACTAACCGCTATCGTCAAGAGTATCCATTAGACGGGCCTTTGAACAAGATGGAGTACACCAAGCAAGGAAAATATGTAGGATTGTTAAACCAATCAGCAACATATCCATAGTTAAGAACAAGCCTGACCAGTATTGCTTTGCTGGGTCGTATGCTCCCCCAGGAGAGTAAGCTAGGAGCTTACAAAAAAATTAAAATATAATTCAGACATTCAGTTGTCATGATATATATTGAGAAACATTATATATATATATATATATATATATATATATATATATATATATATATATATATATATATATATATATATATATATATATATATATATGTAATAATGGGGTGGTAGGAGAGGAAAAGATTAAAGTGTTCATTGAGAATCCACAAGGTCTTCTCTGAATTCTCATAATTTTCTTCTTCGAGGCTGTGGGTTCCTACAATTGCACCAGAGGTGGTACCCCAATATATATATATATGTCGTACCTAGTAGCCAGAACTCACTTTTTGGCCTACTATGCAATGCCCGATTTGCCTAATAAGCCAAGCTTTTCTGAATTAATATATTTTCTTTAATTTTTTTCTTATGAAATGATTAAGCTACCCATTTCATTATGTATGAGGTCAATTTTTTTTCATTGGAGTTAAAATTAACGTAGATATATGACCGAACCTAACCAACCCTACCTAACCTAACCTAACCTATCTTTATAGGTTAGGTTAGGTTAGGTAGCCGAAAATGTTAGGTTAGGTTAGGTTAGGTAGGTTAGGGTGTCGAAAAACAATTAATTCATGAAAACTTGGCCTACTAGGCAAATCGGGCCTTGCATAGTAGGCTGACAAGTGCGTTCTGGCTACTAGGTACGACATATATATATATATATATATATATATATATATATATATATATATATATATATATATATATATATATATATATATATATATATATGTATATATATATATATATATATATATATATATATATATATATATATATATATATATATATATATTAAATTTGACTGAAAAAGTAAGATTAATAATTCTAACACGAATTTTCTCGATTTTCCTTATGTTTCTTTTTACTGGTGACGGTAAATGAAAAATCAATTCTCCAAATTTCATTTTTATTTCTAGTCTGACGCGACACTTGAGCGCGTTCCGTAAAACTTATTACATTTTCAAAGACTTTAGTTTATCCACACAACTTATGCCTGAAACAGCATTGGCTCTTATACCTGCATTTGGGTGAGGTGATGTAATACAATAGTGGGGTGAAAAACAAACTTTCAACAAAACACAGAACACGGAACAATGGGTATAGATTTGCAGAAGTTGGGTAAAAATAGAACTGCAGAAGGCCTATTGGCCCATATTTCTTGATGTTTCTATATTGGAGCAGAGTCTTGAAGTGGGTAGAATATAGTTGTGCGTTAATTGGCTGTTGACAATTAACAGCGAATTAATGCACAACTATATTCTATCCACTTCAAGACTCCGCTCCAATATAGAAGCATCAAGAAATATGGGCCAATAGGCCCTTTGCAGTTACTTCCATTCTTCCCTTTAACTTATTATATATATATATATATATATATATATATATATATATATATATATATATATATATATATATATATATATATATATATATAATATATATATATATTGTGACGATAATCTCTTATCAGAGATTTAGCCTGCTATTCTGCGACTCATCCTGTCCTCATCAATATACAAGATACGTTTTGTAGTGGCTAAACGTACATATTAAGATAGCCACACGTACCAGCAACTCCCTCCTCCCCCCCGCTCCAGCACCTGCTGCACCTGGTCGACGCGCCGAACCCTTCAACTGCCTAACTAGCGACTTGCGGCCTTCCAGCTTCCTCATTGGCCGCCAACCAACACTCCACTCCGGCTCCTCGCCAATCACAAGACCTCGCCAGTTATTGTTGGAGTCCCTTGCGTTTCTGCCAGCCAGAATATTGTGTGCTCGCAAGCTATGAACTCCTAAGTGACTCACCTTGTGTGGTCAAATAGAGGTTTATAGTTAGTGCATATATTCCAGTATTCATATTTTATTTACTTTTGTATGTCAATTCTCCTCCCCATTAACGTAATCTATTTTCATGTTTATGTATTTTTTTCCACTTGACATTTTTTACCATTAAGCCAAGATTTTTGCATTTGTTTCATTTGTGTTTTTTTATTGTATTAAAATCCATTTTTTATTATTGTCTTTCGTATTTCCTACCTTACCACAGATTACCATCGCGCAGTCATTCTTTTTTTTCTCTTTTTTTTCCTTTTCTTTTTTATATATTATATGTGGCCCAGCACTGACACCTGCTA
>WNGS01163002.1:13609462-13644681 GCA_020271785.1 Procambarus virginalis | reverse complement strand
GCTGTCTAGTAATTTGTTCGGGTTCCTCGAGGAAAATACCTCTGATTGTATTATTAAATGTCTAGCTAATGAAAATGATTATATAGAATTGTTATTGATTTACAAGGAGCTTTTTAAAGCCAACAAAGAGGTTATTTTTATGAATTAGCTGGTCTTGGTGTTAAAGGGAGATTATTGCGCTGGATAGGGGATTATCTTTACGAAAGGAAGGCTCGGTGTGGTATCAGATTTTGTCAGGTCAGGTGTGAGATCTTTTGAACTCGGCACACCTCAGGGAGGAGTGTTGAGTCCCACACTCTGTTTAATGTCCTAATGAATAAGATAGCATCTGAGAGATACTCAAATGGGGTAACTCCGATCATATATGCCGATGATATTTTGTTTCAGGGCAAAGATATTCAAAGGTTCAAACAGTGTTGGACAATTTCGGAAACCTGTGTCACCATATGGGACTGGTGGTTAATGAAAACAAAACTAAGTTTGAATGTAGAAGTCGGAGGCCCATTATATTGAAATAAACGAAAAATATAGAGAGAGTTAATAATATTTAGGCATATATGTTGGATATACCCATGAGAGTTTGGAAGCTGAGATGAACAGACTGTTTGGTCAATGTCGGAAGAGATTACAACTCTGAAGGCCTGGCATGCTGTGGAAAGGGAGTGGGAGTCCCTGTGCTACGAATGATATACTTGAGTACTGTAAGATCTCTTTTTGATTATGCTGCACCTGTCATTTCTTGTTTTGGTAAAGGTAGGATGGGCAAGTTGGAGAAGGTACAAAATGAAGCCATGAGAATTATCTTAGGATGCCCAAGAAATGCTATGATTGAGATAATGAGGATGGAGTTGAATCTGCAGAGTATTGGGGATAGAATTTCAGAGATAAATGTAGCCTCTGCCATTAGATTAATGAGAGGTGGGGGAGCTAATGAATAATCCTCGGTTCAAAAGGTGGGAAGTAATGAACAATGTATGATGAAGAAAGAGCATATATGAATACATTATGTTCTAATGTTATAAAGTATGGTGTTATTACACAGTGTATTGCTGTGCCCAGAGAAATTCACACCACCATGGGAGGGTTGTAATGTAGATGTAGTAATTACTCCCTTGCAAAAGAAAAAAAGTATGTATGAAATAGGAGAGCTGAGGGCAACATATGATTGTATAATTAGGAAATTGCCTACAGAAAACACTCTACATGTATATTGTGATGGATCAGTAGCTAGGAAGGGGAACCCAAGAAGGATGTGGAGTCTTGATCAGGGAGTACACTGACAACGGCACTGTACATACTGTTATTGGACGCCGCTTAACTGACAATGTCTCTTCAACGCAGGCTGAACTTCAAGGTGTATTAGCAGGATTACAGGAAGTAGTCAAATGTGGTAAAAATGCCTGCTTCTTTACTGACAGCAGAGGAGCGTTAGAGTCTTTAAATAGCAGACGCCCAGTATACTAGAATATTGTGATAGAGTGTAGAGAGAATGTTAAGATATTAGAAAAAACTGGGTATAAAGTAAGATTCATGTGGATCCCTTTACATGTGGGAATACTGTTGAATGAGGTAGTTGATGACATAGCAAAGAGAGCCACGGAAAAAAACTCTTGTTGATATTGTATGTCAGTTAACCTTGAAACAAATAAAAACAAGAATCAAGATGATCCAAGAGGGTGAAGAAATGATAAAGAGAATGGCAATGGTGGACAGTAGTAACACACTTAAGAATTATTCAATAATAAATACAAACTCGTCCTTCACCTTTGATAGAGGAAAGTCTACTTGGAAGGATTCAATTTACATGAGATTAAGATTAGGATACAAATATATCTGGCAAAACAGTGTTGATGTCAGTGAAAAATATAAGGAGTGTAAATTATGTAGTATGCCGCACGCCCACACTTTAGAACATTGTGTATTAGTGTCAACTTATTGATAACTATAGAAATAAGGAAATAAGTAATGTACCACATCAAATTGTTTGGATGTGTGATAATTGTATGATAGACAGTATACTTAGGAGCTACAAGAATTTTGCCCCAAGAGTGTAACAATTATATGCTGTGCTTACTATATTAACCTGCAATGTTAAATGGGATTCTTGTAATGTTAGTTGTCTATTTGTACTCACTGAATTTGTGCGCCCCTTGAGGGACATGATGTAGAGGGGGGTAGAAATAGCCTAAGCTACTCTATCCCTTTGAGATGTATTTCTTTCTTGTCTCAATAAACATACTTGAACTTGAACTTGAACTCGAACAGACAGACATTTCCATTTGTTTATATACCAAAAAATATGGAGACTCGGCGAGCCATCTTTCACCAATTACTTGTGGTATCATTATAATGCCCGACTCTCTCTTAATAAAACCAGTAGGACTGGCACCTAACAGTCTATGTCAGTTCCGTACCCCAGACCATTCACCCTGCAAATCTGGGCTAGGTTAGCACGATGAGTCTGGCCTCCAACCTGGAAAAACAGACATTCTTTCTTATACATATATTGTTAGAGTTCCAAGTTATTACTGAGTAGATTAATATCAAACTAATTTGTCATTTTGATTAGAAAGAAAATGAGTGTTTTAATGCTAGTAATTATTCAATAGTCTAGTAGAGTGACGGGAAGTCTCGTAATGGTATTGTTAGATTGTTGTAAGGAAATTTTATATTCATTATTATTTATGAAGTTTCATTTATATTTATCTGATGCTATGCAAATACGTTGGGAATTTAATATTCTCAGAAAAGGTGAATATGCCCAAATAATGCCTATCTGTTCCATCTTTGTGGACAACCAGAAGTTGGCAATAACAACACAAGGCAATCAACAACAACAGCAATAGACCTTATGAAAGCTGTAGCAAATACTTGGCTCCTCATTCATCTTGTACTGCACTCAAATTTAAATGAACCTTATTCATTGTTTAATTATTAAAGAAGAGGGAGAGGGTTTTTGGTTCAAATTGAAGTCTTTTCCCATTGTAGCCCTGTTCACCTGACAGAGAGAGAGAGAGAGAGAGAGAGAGAGAGAGAGAGAGAGAGAGAGAGAGAGAGAGAGAGAGAGAGAGAGAGAGACGAGAGAGAGAGAAAACAAAATTGAATTGGATTTTTTGGAACTTTTATAAATTAATGAATTAAATTAAATGGCATACATGTGTATATAACAAAAGTATATAATCATTGTTCATTCCCCATGGCTCCAGAGAAACACTTGAGTCTATGATTAAAATTTCAGTTAAATTTTGTGAGACAAAGTCATGTGGGAACCTCCCGTAGACTTTATAATTTGATTGGTTAGCAAGGGGAGACTTTCATATATGTGTAGTGGGACTTCTCATCACTACCACTAGTACGTGATTCTGTGCGAAGTCGTTACAGAGTCTCTGAAGGCGTAAGAGAGCCTATAAAGATGTCACAAAGAACTTAAGAAACCACTCGATCCTGGAAGATGTGATAGAGCCCTTGAAGATGTTACAGAACCCTAGAAGACTTCACAAAGCCATTGAAGACTTCACAAAGCCCTTGAAGACTCACAAAGCCCTTGAAGACGTCACAAAGCCCCCTGAAAACGTCACAGAACCCTTTAGGACCTCACAAAGCCCGGGAAGAAAAAAAAGCGACTCTCAGCACTGTGAAGTCTGACAACACATTCTTCATGGTGTGTGAGAACAATAGTCTACGTGCGTCTGTATTCGTGTGTCCTTGCATATGTGCAAATGTATGTGTGCGTGCATGTGTGTACATATGTGCGTACGTTTGTGTTCGTGCTTGTGTGCGTGCGTGAGTGTGTACATGTATACTCACCTAGTTGTACTTACCTAGTCGTGCTTGCGGGGGTTGAGCTTTTGGCTCTTTGGTCCCACCTCTCAACTGTCAATCTACTAGTGTACAGATTCCTGAGCTTCTCGAGCTCTATCATATCTACATTTGAAACTGTGTATGGAGTCAGCCTCCACAACATCACTGCGTACACGGGTTATTCATGCCCGTGCCACCTCTTGGGTGGCTTAATCTTTATCAATCAATCGTACAGCACGGCACCGCTCCTGTGCCAGGTAAGTTACGGGCTCACCATAGCCCGTGCTACTTGGGACATGTTCCGAGTAGCAGAATCTATGACAACAACAACAACAATCACTGCCTAGTGCATTCCATTTACTAACTACTCTCACACTGAAAAAGTTCTTTCTAAAGTCTCTGTGGCTCATTTGGGTATTCAGCTTCCTCCTGTGTCCCTTTGTGCGTGTACCACCCGTGTTGAATAATTCATCCTTGTCTACCCTGTCAATTTCCCTAAGAATTTTTTATGTGGTAATCATGTCTCCCCGAGCTCTTCTGTCTTCCAGCGACGTGGGGTGCAGTTCAATCAGCCTATCCTTGTTACTCATGCCTCTTAGTTCTGGGACTAGTCTAGTGGCATACCTCTGAACTTTTTCCAGCTTCGTCTTGTGCTTGACAAGGTACGGGCTCCATGCTGGGGCCGCATACTCTAGGATTGGTCTTATATACGTGGTATACAAGGTTCTGAAAGATTCCTTACACAGGCGATGAGTCACAATAGCGTGGCTGAAGTATGTTGACCAATCTAAACACTAGAAAATGAAGGGACGACGACGTTTCGGTCCGTCCTGGACCATTGTCAAGTCGATCACACAATCGACTTGAGAACGGTCCAGGACAGACCGAAACGTCGTCGTCCCTTCATTTTCTAGTGTGTGGATTGGTCAATCAACTTCCTTACACAGGTTTCTGAAGGCAGTTCTAATGTTAGCCGGCCTTGCATACGCCGCAGACGATATTATTTTTATGTGGGCTTCAGGAGACAGGTTTGGTGTGATATCAACTCCTAGATCTTTCTCCTTGTCCGTTTCGCGAAGGACTTCATCTCCCATTCGATATCCAGTGTCTGGCATTCTATTTCCTCTATCTAGTTTCATTGCCTTACATTTACTTGGGTTGAAATTTAGTAGCCATTTGTTGGACCATTGCTTCCGTGTGTGTGTGTGTATGTGTGTATCCGTGCGTGAATTCACTATGCGCATTTATTCCTTGTGCCTGCAAACCCGAGCAGTCTGCTCTTGGACCCCGCGCTTGTAACCTCCGGTGGTCTAATGATACCTACCACACGTTCCTCTTCCTCACACACACACTCATACATCGTCAGGACGTAGGCCGCAGCAGCTGTTGAACTCGCAGGTACCTGTTTACTTCTTGTAGTGACACTGTTGGTGTGACCTTACTGGAGCAGTTAATTGTTGCAGGAGCAGCGAATGTAGGCGTAGAGTTATGTTTGGCAGCAGTATGAAAGAAGTATAGCAGCACTATAGCAGTAGTATTGCAGCAGTATTGCAGAAGCATGGCTGCAGTATTGCAGAAGCATAGCAGAAGTATAACATCAGTATACCAGCAGTATGGCAACAGCATAGCAGCAGTATATCAGAAGTATAACAGCAGTATTGCAGAAGTATAACAGCAGTATAGCAGTCGTATAACGTAAGTACAGCAGCAGTATAGCACGCTCTTCAACCATTCTTTCTTTTATAATTCCCGACCCGGTCGTCACCACGTGGCTGTGTTTACATTCTGTTTACAGCCTCCCACTGAGTACAGTATCCAGGAGTGACGCTGATTTAACGGTGAATTACCAGCACTCTTGGATATTGTACCCACTGAACAAGTGTACCCACTGAACCTGTCTACCCACTGGACCTGTGTATACACTGAGCAAGTGTACCCTCTGAACCTGTCTACCCACTGGACCTGTGTATACACTGAGCAAGTGTACCCACTGAACCTGTCTACCCACTAGGCCAGTTTCTCTCTGGCCCTGCACACACAGACACGCAAACACACAGGCACGCACACACACACACACACACATCTTTACACAGGCATGCACACACACATCTTTACACAGGCACGCACACACACACACATCCTTACACAGGCACGCACACATACATGTACATAAATCCTCCTACAAGACTCTCAGGGGAATTGGCAGGGTGGACAAAGACAAACTATTTAGCACGGGTGGAACACGAACAAGGGGACACAGGTGGAAACTTAGTACCCAGATGAGTACGCAACTCATTTTTAATACCTTAGTACCCAACCCCCGAATGCACAACTAGTAGAATACAAGGAGGTGAGTATATATATGCATGTACATATGTAAACACACTCACACGTACACACAGCCTCACATTGTTCTGACAAACCTTGAAGAATGTGTTGTCGGAATTCACCGTGATTAGTCTTGCTTTTTGTTGCAGGGCTTTGTGACGTCTTCAAAGGCTGGGTGACGTCTTTAAAGGGCTCTCTGATGTTTTCAAGGGCTTTATGAAGTCTTCAAAGGATGTGCGACGTCTTGAAAGGCTGTGTAACGTCTTCAATTGCTCTCTAATGTCTTCAGGGGCTTTGTAATGTTTTCAAGTCCTCTGCGACGCTATCTAGACCTTTGTGACGTCTTCGAATGCTGTGAAACATCTTTAAGAGCTGTGAGACTTCTTCAAGTACTTTGTGACGTCTTCAAGGTCTGTATGATTTCTTCAAGGTCTTTGTAATGCCTACAGGAGCTCTGTGGCGTCTTCAAGGACTTTGTAATGTCTTCAAAGGCTTTGTGACGTCTTCAATAGTTGTGTGACGTCATTAAAGACTTAGCGTGACTTTTCAAGGGCTTTATGAAGTCTTTAGAGGCTCTGTGATGTCCTCAGAAGTTCTGTGACGTCTTTAGAAGCTCTATGACGTCTTAATGAGCCGTGCGATGTCTTCAAGGCTTCGTAACGATATAAAATAAAGTTTGAATTACAAAAGAAGGCTTAATCTGAGTAGCTTAATCAACGTGGGATCCCAGGATTGTTGCAAAACATATTTTATATCTTAGACATATGGTTAGACATATTTATGAATGTGTTTCGGAAGATATAAATAGGGTTTGCCTAGTAAGGCCCAATAGGCCTTATGCAGTTTCCTTGTTTCATACCTTCTTCTAATACAGACAGACAACAGACAGACAGACAAACAGACAGACACCGACACAGACAGACAGACAGACAGACGTGTAGAATGACTGACCGCAAGACTCATGACTCCTCCATAAATCAAAGAATCACAGACATCAACTGAGGAAAAACTTAAATTCGTAAATAACTTGACATTAGAGAAAAGCGACAATATAGGTCAGTTACCAGAGACACCACTGAATCACGACTCAAAGTCCTGGCTTTTTGAGGTCATCGTGATTTAAGGTCTCATCCAGGTGGCCTGTGACACGATGGTTGGCTTCAGCCATGACCTGCCTGCCTGATGGCCTGCAGATGGCCCTCTCCTCTGCCCTAGGTCAAGTGCCATCAGTGCCATCAATGCCACGTTAACGGGGTTAAACACGCTCCCCCCCCTACCCTGCGGTTCGGGAGAAGGAATAGTTGTCAAGTCATGTGTATGACTGGAATTGAAGCGCTGGTGTATTCACACGTATATATATATATATATATATATATATATATATATATATATATATATATATATATATATATATATATATGCAAACAAGCTTGAATGGTCCCCAGGACTAGATACAACTGAAAACTCACACCCCAGAAGTGGTTATAAGTGGTTCATATAGCTCCGGCTATCACTTCCTTATGTCCGGTCGTGATGGTCAAGCGGATTAAGGCATCCCTGTACATACCAGTTGCGTTGCTCCTGGGAGTATGGGTTCGAGTCACTTTTGGGGTGTGAGTTTTCAGTTATATATATATATATATATATATATATATATATATATATATATATATATATATATATATATATATATATATATATTTTTTTTTTTTTTTTTTTTTTTTTATATATTTTTTTTTAAACCTAGAAGGGGTACCACCTCTGGTGCAAGTGTAGGGACCCATAGCCTCGGAGAAGAAAATAAAGAGTACTCAGAGAAGACCTTGTGGATCCTCATCGAACACTTTGATATTTTCTTCTCCTACCACCCCTATTCTTTTGGTATGTGTGTATATTTATCTAACTTTATTTGAAAATGTCATTACACAAAAAAGTTACAGTATTGATTACATGCAGGGTACAAGGCTGCTTGTCACAAGTTGAAAAGCTCCTCCAGCTCCTCAGATGGCGGGCAGGAACCATGGATGCAGTGAGCATTTCCTCTCTGGATTGCCACACTGAGGCGCTGAAAAAGAAAACTGGCAGCTCTAGGGTCTCTAGTTGTTTCGATTAGCTTAGACCCCAACTCCTTCAAAAAGCTAGCAGCACTTTTACCCCAGGCACCAAGTGTCTCTGAGGCAATGGGGACAAAATTGTAGTGGTGCTCAAGGTCTCTGTATTTACGTGACTTGGCCGCTTCCCGGTGATTGGCAGCTCCTCCTGCTTGAGTAGCACTGAAGTCAACATAGGTATTGGCTAAAGTTGAGACGCAAGTGTAGTCCCACACCAACTGTCTACCATTCTTCCAGGGGTTCACCGTGATTCCATCTGGGCGACCGACAGGCTCATTAGAGTTGTGGGACATTAGGTACCGGGGCTCTCTCTCTGCTGGACAGCCGGCTGTGGTAAGGCTTCTCTTAATAATGTCATTGACCTCGCCGTGTCTTGCATGCCATCCTCCTGTCCTTTGGCAGAGAAGGCCATGCCGTCCGTACCTGTCGGCCTCTGCCTCGCCGCAAATACACCTGTATTCGGTGTGGATTGGGGCAGCGAGACGGAGAGCCACGGCAATTCGAAGGGCCTGGTGTGAGACGAGTGCCGGTTGCTGACTTGGGATTGCTAATAGGAAATCAACTGCATGGGGAGCTGCTACTGCTCTAAGTCGGGCAGTGTCATGTGGTGTTGTCGCAGCTTCTAGCAAAAGTCGCAGCTTCTTGGTCGCAATGGGGCGAACCCCGCTGGATTTGCTTATGGGCTCAGAAGGCAGTGGTTGGGGTGCTGGTCCTGGAGAGAGAACCCATTTGGTTGTGCAGTCTGTGAAGCTGGGATCATGTACCCCTGCCTGTTGAACTAGGTGCTCAGGTAGGATTTTCCTTCACAAGTTGTCAGACCCCACTGAAGAGGACAGGAACGCTGGTACAGCATTTGTGTTGCTGTGCGCNAGGTTTTTTTGTTATACGGTCAGGCAACGGTGGTCACCCGTGTGCCACCGAATGTTTATAGAAATATGTTTAGGAAAAGAAAAAATCAGCAATCGTGGTTTGAGTTAATCGAACTCACAGTGTGTCAGATTTCAAGTATATGATTCATTCACCATTATTCAGTGATAATTCAAGAAAATTGTAACAGTGTTCAAGAGCCCTCCTACTCCCTCCCATCAAGCCAAGCGGTGCCATGTCACCACTCCACCACCCCCAACCCCCACCCGCCTGTCTCACCGCGCCACTGTACCTCCTACCACCCGACCCTGCGCCCGGGTGTTTCCCAGCTACCCATTCACCACCCACACAGTGCTTGTTGCAGAGATGTGTTTCCCTCCAGACACCTAGACATGGCACAGGTCACAGCAGGCATTCAGGTTCCTCCCCAAAGGGAGAGAGACACAAGTACTCTTGAGTGGTGAGTTCGACTGTCAGCTAACCGCGCCCCCCAGCCACCACCCCTGTCCATGCTCCCACGCCACGCCCGTCTAGAACCCGTCGATGTCTCAGTTCGCCCGGAGAATGAAGGGGACTTCAACTGCACCCAGAGTTGCATGCAAAGGAACTGTCGGGTTTGTGACGAATCTCATAGCATTAGAGGCGATGGAACCCTTCGCAGACACGACGGCTGTGAGGGTTCATTGACGGAACCAATAGAGAGAGAAGGCCCACAGGTACCCCCGGCAGCCCCATACAACCCTGCCAACATCCTGTCATCAGATGACCTCCTGGGGGCAATCAAAGCATCCACCACCAGAACTCTTCCCCACATTCAAAAAACCGTGCGCCCATTTGCAGCAGGGACATATACAGACCTTCTCAGGAAAGTGAATGAACAGTCAGCAAATCTTAATGCCGCGGCCACCATCAAAGCATGGCATAATTTGCTCCTGTTTGGCAATATATGCTTAAGCGTACCTGCAAGAGGATGCAAGTCGCTAGCTTCATCAGTCACGAGGGCAATAAATAATTTCCTCAGAGCTGACAACTTGATCTCCATCCCTCCACAACGCATAAGCCGCCGTGACAGACCGAAGAACTACCTCACTGACAATTTTAATCAAGGAACACAAGTAATACCATAAAATTGAAGAGGGCAACACAGTAGGGGCAATTAGGTTACTTACCAGTGAAGACAATCGCTCCTAGAAATGCCGTTACTGCCGACCCACTAAGAGAGAAGCACCTCCCAGAGTACCATGGGAACCCACTGCTCGGGACACAAATGTCCAAGACCTGGGACCTCTATTCCTCCAAGCATCAGAGGTATACAAAGCCACCATGTCACTTCCGCCAGGCTCAGCAGGGGGATACACTGGAGTAAGACCTCAGCACTTCAAGGAGATGGCAAACCCAGTTCTCCACGAAGTTACCGAGACCTTACTGTCAGAGGTCACGAAGTTTGTCAACAACTGCCTCTCTGGTTTGATCCCAGATACAATTAAACCTTTCTTTTTCGGAGCATTCCTTTGTCCTCTGAAGAAGAAGGATGGTGGAGTCAAACATATTGCCGTGGGTATCACACTTCGGCGCCCCGTTGCCAGGGCAGCTGTCAGAATCATCCGCACGGAAGCTGCAACGATGCTCCGACCCCATCAACTAGGTTTTGGTGTCCCCATGGCTGTGAAGCAGCAGCTCATGCAGCACGAGCCTATATTAAGCACCTCCCAGAAAATAAGGCATAACTTAAATTATACTTTAAATATGTTTTCAACCAGATAAAAAGGGATGTGGTATTGGAAGCAGTTCGAGCAAGCTTTCCTTGTCTACTCCCCTTTATTTCATCAGAGTACAGTAGGGAATCGACACTGTTGTTTGGGGAACATGAAGTTGTTTTCGTAGAAGGTATCTAAAAGGGAGACCAACTTGCCCCTTTCCTTTTTTGCATGGCTGCTAAAGAGATCACAAGCAAGTTGACCAGCGAACTCAACATCTGGTTCCTGGACGATGGCACCCTGGCAGGGGACACAGGAGTCCCTTTTAGAGGATCTACAGCTAGTGAAATCTATGGGAGAGAAGTTAGGACTGACTCTAAATACATCAAAGTGTGAAATCATCTCATCCAGTCAACTAATCATAGATGCAGTACGAATCTTATTGCCAGGAGCCCCAGTGATCGCTCCCACCAACAGCGTGCTGCTAGGGGCATCCCTGGGCTCGAGCACCATTGAGGTAATCCTTGAAGAAAAGCTGAACGACCTGAGCAGGATGGAGGGAAGAATAGGGACTCTGAACCGGGGTTGAATTCCCGGGGCCGACAAAAACAAATGGGCAGTTTCTTTCACCCTGATGCTCTTGTTACCTAGCAGTAAATATGTACCTGGGAGGTAGAATGAATGATATACAGAAGATGCCCATAGGGCGAGTCTTGAAGTGGGGACAGCTGAAGAGAAGTCGGTGAGCGGAAAAGCTAAGGTTGAAGAGAAAAGTGCCAGGGCTTGACCCAGCTGCGGGCCTTTAGTCGATGCTGAAAGCAACCCAACATCTTGCGAGGCTGGGAGACAGGTCAGAAAGGCGGCAGTGGCAGTGCTTCTTCATTCAAGGTAGAGACAGTCTGTCTTCAGGTGGTGTCTTCTTTCTTCTTCTTCTTGCTTCTGTGTGGTGTTTCTTCTTTCTTCTTTCTTCTTTCTGAGAAGGACATTGTTTCGTAAAGTGCTCATAGCTATAGCACTTAAAGCATTGTCGTAGCTGGGAGTAATGTTCTTTGCTGATTTGTCGAGGTGTGCAAGCAAGGTCGAAGCACCGGAAGCAATTGGTAGTAACAGAGGTAGCTTCCTCAGGCAAGGTGAAAGTGACCTTCATGGTAGAGAGGTGACTGTCCTGCACAGGGATGAATTTTACAGTGACAGCAGTCAAGGAAGGGTTATCTTCGGTTATACTGGTAGCGACGTCGATGGCAGCTTTTTCGGAGATGAGGGAGCTCACTCTCCTTACAAAAACCGTCCTGTCTGCGAGGTAATGTCGAGGTGGGGTGAGGAACATGTGCACCTCCTCAAGAGCAGGAAGGTTGATGGGGTCAAATAGACGTTGTACGGCCTCGGCACTGCTGAACAGCAGTCGAGGGGGCCCTTCATCATCGACGACGACGTCCAGTGGTGCAACTTTGATAGTTGTTCTGATGAAATCTGAGATTTCTGACCGGGTAAGGGCCTGGTCCCCTCTAAATCGTACCTTGATTCGGTAGATCATGTTGGCTCTTGTCGTTGCTGCTCAATGTTTACCCACCCGGCAGTGCTAGGTGCAAGAGCGAGCCTGATCTAGAGGATTGCACTTTCCTTAAGAGGTCTCCCGTCTCTTACAGGTATAATGCACCGGATCAGGGTGGGGTCTGACCTGCTAAAGCAAAGTACTCTGACTGTAAAAAGTGTGGGAGTTAGACAGCTGTTACAGGCTGCTTGCTGGGGTGTGTGTGTGTGGGTGTGGGTGTGGGGGAAAAAAATAGTTAGTAGTTAATAGCAGTTGATTGACGGTTGAGAAGTGGGGCGAAAGAGCAGAGCTCAACCCCCGCAAGCACAACTAGGTGAATACAGTTAGCATTACCGGCATTCTTATCCTCGACCAGTGCTACAGGGGAATTAGTGAACGAAATACTAACAGAATACGTAAGAAACTCCATTGGGATTCATGATCCCATATTAGCGGACGGAGCCGGCCAGTGAGACAATCTTACCAACCCTCACCCTCGACCAACTTTTCCAAACGACTGTAAACAGGCCAAATGGGACAGTCCCAGAGTAGAGAACATTGCCACAGAATTGTTGGAGGCAGCGACTGGGAAGGACAAAGCACATCTAGCTGTGCAAGGTCCCATTGCCGGGGACTTCTTGTTGGCTGTCCCTAATCCCACCTTAGGTTCCCACCTGGACCATCGGGACCTAAGTATTGGTGTTGCTCTGCGCTTTGCCGCCCCTATCTCCTTCAAACACCAGTGAATCTGCAGCTATGCGTCAGCAGACCAATACTACATCCATGGTCTCATCTGTCGTATGTCACCGGGAATTGGTCTTGAGAAATCATTTTCATTGGTCTTGAGAAACTGGTGGAGTTTGAGAAAATTAGAAAATTTCTCTGAATTTTCACAAGATCAGTGCATATATGTTTCGTATTTATTACAATAATTTTTTTTAAGTATATAGTCGTGTTTATCTGGGTAAAATACCAAAATCATTCGCGGGGCTCATTATCTTACGTGGTTATCTTGAGGTTATCTTGAGATGATTTCGGGGCTTTTTAGTGTCCCCGCGGCCCGGTCCTCGACCAGGCCTCCACCCCCAGGAAGCAGCCCGTGACAGCTGACTAACACCCAGGAATCTATTTTACTGCTAAGTAACAGGGGCATAGGGTGAAAGAAACTCTGCCCATTGTTTCTCGCCGGCGCCTGGGATCGAACCCAGGACCAAAGGATCACAAGTCCAGCGTGCTGTCCGCTCGGCCGACCGGCTCCCTACGTGGCATGCTATTCTCTCTTGAATTCTGGCCCTGATCAACTCATGTCCATCCCGAACCCCAGAGTATTTTCCCTGCAAAGCTGGGTGAGGCTAGCCCTAAGTGTCTGGACTTAAATTTTAGACAGTCAGACAATCACGTAGAAAAAATTGACAGACAAGCAAGCAGTCATTCTCTCCTTTAAACCTATTGGTAGATATGAATTTATAATTTACGTTTGTTTGCATATGGTTAAAAATGAAACAAAAACATCAAGGTTAGAGGATAGGAAACTAATACAAAAAACGTAGGAGCTTATTTCCCCCCTGTGTTCTTACGTATAGAAGCCCCGCATGTTGACCTGGCCGGCGGTGCCCGGGGAGCCGGAGACAGACACGCTGATGCCGTTGTCGGCCTCGAAGGCGTAGTTGAAGTTGCCGTCGCCGGAGTCGTTGTGTTCGTACTTGGTGAGTACGACTTGTTCGTTCCCCTGAGGGGCGACGACGACGGCAGCTACCAGGCAAGCGAGGACGACTACCTGCGTGAGATAATACAGAGAGGAACTGTAAACATGATAACTTCTAAGACGCAACCCTGACCACATCATTCTATTTTTTATATTCTTTCCTAATTCTGTAACACTAAACAGAATCATTTTGGCTTGCCTCCTCCCTTTTTTAATAGCGGAAGGAGAATACATACAGGGTAAGAAATAGTATTAGCAAGCATTCTGTGCTTGCTAATGCCCTTAGCAAGCCACCCCCTTTCCTGCCACTTTTTCACTCTGCTCCTCCACTCTGCTCCTCCACTCTGCTCCTCCACTCTGCTAGCTCCACTCAATTTTTTTCCAAAGCCTTTTGCCACAACTCTCTTTACTCCCTTCCCCAAACAGCGTCTCCCCCCTGATTCTGTATCCCGCTGGAACCCTTCTCGCCAACCCTACTTCCCACCCAACTCTGCCTCAAGTGCTGTCCAGGTAAATGACAGCAGACACAAAGATCTCAGTACATCAGAGCATGCCAGCAAACACGATGATATCATGACACTAGTGTCCGCAGCAGCACCGGACCATGCAACAGCACCGGTGCACGATACAACAATATCAATGAACATAGCAACACCAGTGTGCACAGCGACACCAGTGCACACTACCGCCAGTTAGCACGTAATACATAACACAAGTGAACATAACAACGCACATAGCGAATCTGATGACAACCTCAAGATGGATAATCACATACAAGAACCTCTCACTATACTACAATGGAACTGCAACGGAGTCCACAATAGAATTAATGACATCTTACAGTACGTCCGTGAACACCAAACTGACGTCATAGTGCTACAGGAGATGCTGGAGGGTGATGACTTCAACCCAAGATTCAGCAGTTATCACAAGTTCTCCCTGTCTGCTGGGGAAAGAAAACGGGATCTAATCACTTTTGTAAATAACAACATTCCCGCACAGATTATTGATGACCTGCACATGGGGGGATGAGTATGAATTACTGGGGGAAACCCTCTACTTAAACAATAATGCCTTACATATAATCAACCTACATGTGCCACAGAGTAAACTTGACCTTGACACTGCCTGAATTTGATAATGAAGAACTTACCCTGCTGGTCGGTGACCTTAATGCCAAGCACCCACACTTTGGTGCCAACTGTCATCAGCCCAATGTCAATGGACGGAAACTGTCCCTTTATGTCAGGGGCAGTGAAAACCTTAGGGGTCCTAGGAGATGAACACCCAACTCACCTCAGAGGAGGAAGATTGGACTATGCTCTTGTGCTGAATGCACAGGACACGGATGCTAGTACACACGGTGTATGTAGTGACCATTGGGCACTGATTACCACCGTCGACATGAGCAAGAGAAGGAAAGAGACAAATAAAAGAAAAAGGTTATCACTCGGACCAGATATAAGGCCGCGCTTCATAAACAGGATGAGGGATTGGTTCACGGAATACTAAATCCCAGAAGACACTGATAAATTTGTTGATGATCTTAATAACCAAATTGAGAGCAGTCTTAGAGCTTCGCGCCGTGCGACAGGGCGAAGCTCTGTGTGACAAACCGTTTGACTCTTCTTCACCCTCAGAAGAAGAAAATAAAATGGTATGAGAACGATATCATAAAGATGCTCAATGCAAATGTAAGGGACATGAGTAAAGAGTATCGGAGACAGCCCACTGAAAGTAACCAAGAGCTGTTTAAAACTGTCAAGTAGCCAGGGAAGAGAAGATTAAAGAGAGAGAAAGACATTGACTTGACTTCTCTAGCTTCAGTGGAAGAGAAACATCTGCAAGACAAGTGTGGGCGAAAATTCAGATAGCTAAGGGGGGCAGAACCCGGCCTGCGGCTCACAAACACCCCAAGTGTAAGGCTGAGGAACTAATTCACAAGTGGTGTGATGCAGCATCCTCCTCCTCCCTCCCTGCAGAAACAAGCAGGGAACAGCTCATGCGGCATAATGACAGGAGAATTAGGATAACAAGAGCACAGACCAGTGATGATGAGTATGAGGAACCAATCACAGCCCAGGAAGTAAGGGGGGCTATGAAAAAGGGTTAAAAGTACAGCACCTGGTGAGGATGGCGTCACCTACGACATATTTAATGCACTGTGTGAAGTGTCTGGGAATCCACTCACTACTCCACCTGTTTAACAAATCATTCCTAAGTGGAATGTTGCCCACACAATGAAAACACGCAATAATAATTACAATACCGAAGCCTAATGACACTGGCAATTACAGATCTATCAGTCTCATGTCACGCACTTGCAAGGTGCTTGAAAGGATCATCCTAAACCGACTGTTACACCAAATAGGTAGGCTAGGAGAGGGAGTTAATGGATTTGTTAAAGAACGGAGTACAGCAAATTGTTTAGTTAATTACCTGGCTAATGACACGGCTAGGTACTCTGTATTTGTTGACATCAAAGGAGCTTTCGACAAAGCACAAAGGAATGTGATCCTGGACGACCTTGCCTGCATAGGTATCAAGGGGAAACTTTTGAAAGGGATTGAAGAATACCTCACAGGGAGGAAAGCCAAGGTCTGCTTCAGTGGAGCTGTCTCAAGCACAATGAATATGGAACTAGGTACCCCTCAGGGCGGAATCTTAAGCTCCACACTATTCAATGTATATATGAACGCCATTGCAAATATTGGTTTTCCAGAAGGGACGCAGCAGGTGGGGTATGCAGATGATGTCCTGATACAAGCCCCAACTTTGGGAAAATTAAACAGTCTGTTGAACTCCTTGGAAGGAAATGTATTGAGCTCGGTTTCACTCTCTCCGCAAACAAGACAAAAGCATACTCTCATCACAAGCGGGGTGAAAATGAAGAACTACAAATTAATGGTGTAGCACTTTAATGGGTTGACCACTATCGGTACCTTGGCGTCACTGTCGGCTCAAACAAGGGGAGGAAAGAGGAGCTCAACCAGCTCATAGGAACATGAAAAAGTTGACTCAAGGCACTGAAATCGCTGACCTGAAATGGACAAGGAGCCTCTATTGCTGTGCTTAAAATGATATAAACAGCCTATGTGCGCTCCATCATAGACTATGCCGCACCAGTTTTAGGCATCTACTCCCAAAGCGATATGAGAACGCTCCAAAGCATACAAAATGAAGCCATGACAATCATTCTTGGAGTTCCAAGAACTGCCAAAACGTCTAATCTACGAGAGGAGTTGTCCCTCCCGTGTTAAAAGCAGAATTAAGGAACTGAATGTTAAGCTTGCAATTAGGATAGCCTAATTGATATTACAATGATATTACAAAAAAATGAGTTCTGTGCTGCTAACAGCAGGAAACAGGAGAAGCAAAAAATGACATCACAGATCAGTCTGCTACCTCGAAGAACTTCACCTGCTTAAGCAAGCCCGTGAGTTCATGCCTGTAGAGAGGTTACCTCCCTGGGAGGATGACTCATGCAGGATCAATGAAATGGCAACGAAAAAGTCCAACATGATACCACAGGAAATGAGGCACAAGTATCTCGAGGAAATTTATAAAGAAGCCGAAAATGAACTAGAGCAAATCTACACTGATGGGTCATCTAATCCTGTCAATGGCAGGGCTGGTGCAGCATAAACTGCAATTAAGGATAATGCTTTTCAATGCAGAAATGAAGAAAACAAACGTATTGAGAATAACGCCTCTTCAACGCAAGCAGAGCTAACTGCCATTGTTATGGCGTTAATATTCTTGAACTAAACACTAATGGTGCAGTGATCTGCACTGATTCAAAAGTAGCGCTGCAAAGCCTAAGTAAAAATCAGGCAGAAAATCTTGCGATAGTCGCTGAAATTGAGAGAGTTGTAAGGGTACTAACCAACCAGGGAAGAGTCTGTCAAGTTTCTGTGGATCCCCTCCCATGTTGGAATATGTGGAAATGAACGAGCAGATGTGCTGGCTGCTGAAGGAGCTGAAGGAGACCATATTGAATACTTCATACCCAAGACTCTTCTACAAATTAGAGGTATTATCAGGCAACATCACCGTGACAAGTTTACTGAGGAAAGGAGGATAGAAGCGCAAACCAGTGAATCTGTACGATGGTACAACACAGTTGTAGCTGGCAATCCCAATCATTATGGACGAAGAGGAGGAGGACGTGGGAGAGAATCAGTAATAGCGAGAATCCATCTTGGAAACAAATATCCATGTAGACTCGGAATGGAAAGAACTGTTGATCAGCGGAGTTGCAGAATCTGTGATGAGAGTGACGGACACCGCCTTGACCACTACTTCGTGAATGTGAACACCTGAGAGACATTAGAAATATGTGTAGAATAACAAACCCCACATTGTTTAAGGTAGGAAGACACTATTTGTTAAAAATTTATATTGTTCTTAAAAGATTTCTCAATTTTGCACCCGCAAGATAACGAAAAAATTTAAGAGTTGACAGATGTTAATCTTCTTGTTTGAGGAGCTGTTCACTTGAGACAGTTAAGCAAGTCTCAGCTGTGTCTGGGTACAAGTGACAGGATGAACAACCCAGCGGGTTTTCTTCCAATTGGAGAGTGCTGTACATGCTGCTATGGCGGTGTGTCCACTCACAGGATGACTGGCGTTGCCCAATAAACTCGCCCCTCGAGGCAAAATTTAAAATTTAAAAACTTTAAGCTCTACTTCTTCCCCAAGAAAATAAATTTTAGAATCTTTTAGAATCCTGGACAACGGGGTTTTCTGGGCTATATCCACAGAAAATGTGAGACCCACTCCTGAATATGCATCACTACCATGGAACCCTTACCTAACAAAGGACAATGTGAAACTACAAAAGTGTCCAAAGACATGCAACGAGACTCATTCCTGAGCTAAAGGGTTTGAGCTGTGAGGAATGACTTTCAGAACTGGCCCTTCCCACACTAAACGAAATGGGAGATTTGGTGGAAATGCTAACAACATATAAGATTCTAAGGGGGATTGACATAGTAGACAAAGCAGCATTTTTTAGAGCTAAGAACAGCAGAATGAGATGTCATGGATGGAAAATACATACGCAAATTTGTCATAGACCCTCACTATGTTAGAGTTGTTAATTAGTGGAATATGTTAAACATAGTAATCAGTGAAGCTAATATGATTCAAAGTATTAAATGTAAATATAGTAAAAGCGTGAGAAATGAGTCCATGCATTAATCTAAGAATGTTCAGAAATCAGGACAAGGAGCCAAGCTCGAGCCAGCAAGCACATCTAGGCGAGTACACACACACAAACAAACCCCACACCTCATCGTCACAATAACACAAAGTTTCCTTCCCCGTGTCTTCAAGGGCTCAAGTTACAACTTGAACATCAACATTCGATGAACCTTCGTCCCTGAGGACTGTACTCACCAGTATCATTGTGTTGTGGCTGGTGGGAGGCTTGTGTCCGCGTCTGAGATATTAATTTGTCTTTTATACCCTGCGAGCGTGACCTTCTGCCTGCCTGCGGCTCAGACTACCTTACGAAGAATAGGTCACGGAGAGAAGGGAAAGAAAGAGTAAGGATGAGTTCAGGGACAGATTGGACAAATAAAGGCTTGGTGAATAGGAAGATGTATGCCTTCATTGGAACTTAGTCCTTAGTGCCTGTTAGTGTCAGTATTCCTGTGTAGTCTACGCCATTGGGCTTAAAAGGACGAAGGTAGACAACTCATTCCTTGGGGGAGTGGTAGTGGTCCTGGATAAGGACACACTTAAGCGTTGTACCTCCATCATACTACAGAAGATTTTAATATGGACCTTAGAGTCTGGCGACCTTGAGGAAGCCAGAACTGTTGTCTCAAGAAGGTGAGGGTATCTAGTACCCCAACCATATAGAGTGCAGTATTTGTGTATTATGTAACACAATTTGATTGCTTACTGTATGGTAACGGGGCGAAACAATGAATGTTTCATTTCAAGCTCTATCTAGGAATTTAGAACCATTTAGAATCAAATTTATAACCATTCCAGAGGTCACGTCCCTGGCGCGCGGGAAAGGAGAGACGCCATTATAGAGACAAGCTTGCCCCAGTCAACACACATGCATAAGCTCACAGAGAAACTTTCCTGGAGTCGCACTACAAAGTAACCACAAAGTCTTCAATCAACAGTACAAGCTCGCGAGCATTGGTAAGTATTTCATATCCGCTTAACTAAGCTAGTATATATCATGTGGCCATTTATGTATATGTTTACTATTAGTTGAATAACATGCAGGGCAAGTATCCAGGAGCGGTCAAGCCTTGAGTTAATCACTCACAATATCGTTTCATAGTTACATACCTCATACAGTAGTTGCTGCTCTGTAATTATTCGGCAGGTGAAGTCTAAGGGGAAGGAGGAATTTCAACATATATCCTGGTGCAACACGAGGCGTGCCACGTCGCCATTAAAGCCTAACACACGAGCTTCAGCTTATGTGAAGGAGGCGTGTCCATTGCTTATAACCAGGTCCCATTCAACATAAAGGCTAAGCTAAACCCTTTAATATAACTAATCATCGTAAATTAACCATTACTAACAAATTTGTGTCAGTAGGTTAATTTTGATTAGGCGATTATTAAATAACTCCCAAGTTGTGGATGGAAGTTCTTAGCAGGTTACCTTACCTTGTGGGTTACCTTGCGATGCTTTCCGGTCCCAACGTCACGGCAGCCCGGTTCTCTTCCAGGCCTCCTGGCTGCTGTACTGGTCAACCATGCTGTTGGACGCGGCTGCTCGCAGTCTGACGTATGACTCACAGCCTGGTTTATCAAGTATCCTTTGGAGGTATTTATCAAGTTCTCTTGAACACTCTGAGGGGTCGGCCAGTTATGCCCCTTATGTGTAGTGGAAGTTTGTTGAGCAGTCTCGGGCCTCTGATGTTGTTAGAGTTCATCCTCAGCGTACTTATTGCCCCTCTGCTTTCCAACGGGGGTATTGGGCACATCCTGCCATGCCTTCTGGACTCGTGTGGTGTTATTTCTGTGTGCAGGTTTGGGACGAGCCCAAAACCACTATTGCAGGAGCACTATAGAATCATTCAGTCCACTAAAGTATCATACAGTCCATTTTAATTAGAAATCAATCATTAATAAATAAACTAGAAGTAATTTAATAAAATAAATAATTATTAATATATTAAATAAATAAATTAATTCCTTAAATTAATATATTAAATTAATATATATATATATATATTTAAATTAATATATTAAATAAATTAATTTAAATAAATAAATAAATTAATTAATTAATTAATTAATTAATAATAAAAATTAATTATAAATTTATTAATTATTAATTAATAAATAAATTAAATTAAATTAATAATTAATTAATAATAAATAAATTAATTATTAATTCCTGCTGGGAGATTTTCCCCACATATCATCCTCACTATTAGTTAAGTGAACACATCATCCTCACCATTAGTTAAGTGAGCACATCATCCTCATCACTAGCTAAGTGAGCACATCATCCTCACCATTAGTTAAGTGAGCACATCATCCTCATCACTAGCTAAGTGAGCACATCATCCTCATCACTAGTTAAGTGAGCACATCATCCTCATCACTAGTTAAGTGAGCACATCATCCTCATCACTCGCTAAGTGAGCACATCATCCTCATCACTAGTTAAGTGAGCACATCATCCTCATCACTAGTTAAGTGAACACATCATCCTCATCACTAGTTAAGTGAACACATCATCCTCATCACTAGTTAAGTGAGCACATCATCCTCATCACTAGTTAAGAGAACACATCATCCTTGTGGGAAAGTCTGACTCAGAATGTTAATACAAATAATCATTACATTCGATAGCCATGAAGGACCAGCTCTTTTTGTGAAAAAGGGGAAAACTGAAATTAGCAAATGTATTGAAATTAAATCCACGAACTAGTGCCTATGGATCTTAAGGAATAATAGTGTAATTATTCTTCCAAACTCGGAAGTTAGTAACTTCCTAACTTTCTAACTCGGCGTGCAGAGGCACGCTGAGTTAGGAAGGAGAATTCTTCTCCTATTAATTTCTCAATCATGCGAGATATTAAGACTAGGGTTTGTTATAAGGAACGTAAAATAAATTCCATTCTCTTCGTATAATTATTAATATGAAACTGTATTCATATGGACGAAAATGCATGAAAATGTATGGAGAATTTCGTTCCTCCATGCTAGCTCTGGGCTAACAGAGATTACTGTTAAATTGTGATCTTCAGCTAATAACGCGATTTTATTTGACCACTGGTTAACATAGTATCAGTCAACAATTCTAAAAGAAAGAATTCTGATACGAGGTGAGAATAGAACTTAACTTTCTGAAATGTAGATGTTATTTTTCCCTCTGCTAAATTGCTGGAAGCAACCATGCCACAAAGTACAAATATTCGGCGAAATAGCAGCGCAGTAGAAAAAGAACTAATATAGTTAATTTACACGTTATTAATATTAGTAAATTGCTATTATTAGTACAAGGATGATTTATTAAAGAACTAAAAGGATGAATAAGTGTTGGATATTTCCAACAATCCTCACCATTAGTTAAGTGAGCACATTATCCTCATTATTAGTTAAGTGAACACATCATTCTTATCACTAGTTAAGTATACACGTCTTATTCATCACTACAATAATTAAGTGAACACGTCTTCCTCATCACTGTTGTTGTTGTTGTTTAAGATTCGCTACCTGGAACAAAAAGTTCCAAGTAGCACGGGCTATGGTGAGCCCGTAGTGGACTTCCCTCATCCTACAGTAGTTAAGGGATCCTTTAGTCTACAGAAAGCTCATTACCAACCTGTAGATATTACTTCACTTCCAGAATTGATCACTGAAATTTTGGGTTCTTCTCATGCTTAGATTCTATAATGAACTGTTATATTATTTTATTTCATATATGTGCATTATTTAATTACAGATACTGTTTACCTCATCATATGTACTGATTATTTTACACATAAATTATTTATTTCATTTTGTGTACCTTTGTTTTATTACATATGAAAATCGTTTCTTTCCAAATTTATTATTTGGTCCCCATACATGGATTATTTTGGTATATACATTGAATATTACACTATATTCATTAGAGTTATGTGCATGCATGCAAATAATACATAGATTACTTAATTACATTGATACAAATCTTTTAAAGTAATATAAATGTATTATGACGTAAGGTTTACATGGTTTCATGTATATTCACAACGAGAACATTTCGTTTCTCGGTATAAATACACCGAATTGTATTTTAGAATTAAGTATATTTGCTAGTTGTTCAACAAGGTTTTTTTAATACATTAGGTACATCTGCATTTGTGCAGCTACCCTAGACTATATGAAGGGGCGTATAGTGTCAAAAAGCTAGCTACGTGATGCTAAAATAAAAATCCCTATCACACAGGATGGTTAGTCATACAGAGGCATATGATAAGTAGTTTACACTGACAGACTCTGGGTTCGTTAAGAGGATATCATGAACACAAGAGTGCATAAGGTAGCAGTGATACTAAAGTCCCCATCTCGCAGGATGGTTAGTCACACAGGGCCATATGTTCAGTAGCCTGCACTGGCAAATTTTGGGTGCACTGTGAGGATGTCTTCACGAACACGAAAGTGAATAAATTAATTGCAAAGCTCCAGGTTAGTATCCAACTGTCTTACTGGAAGATAAGACAGTTGCCAACTGGTCTGGAAGATATAATAACTGGGCATTCAGTGACGTAGTGTGGGAGATCGTGCCGCAATTCCTGCTCACAGAGTTTTCACCAGGAGTGCTCAGGATTGGGAGACCCGTCACCTGTAGCCACCTGCCACAGGTAACGGTAACCCAACCTGATCCTGGCAACCACTGTGTCGCACAGTTTGGTGAACGTTTTATGCTGCCCATAGATATAGGTTTCAGATCTGAACAAATCATAGATTTTGATACTAGTGCTTTCAGGTCGTTGGGAGTCAGTAATTTTTTTCCTGTCAGACCTGAGTGTTTGGACCAATATAGTTTTGACAGTAGAGATGGGGATACCTAGATCTAATTCAACTTCATCTTTGTTACACGCTATTTGGCTGCAATGTCTGTCTCATTATGATGAGTTATATATATGTGTGATGGTATCCATACAAAAGAGATTCGAGACCCTTTGCTCCTGTGGTCATTTATAATTGGTAGTATGAGGTTCTTGCAGTCGATCTTCCAGGAGAAGTTTTCGATTGCTTGAAGAGCAGACTTTGAATCACAAAATATTATTCCTCCTCCAATATTTTTTAATGTACTGGTAGCTAGTTGTAATGCCGCTACTTCTGTTTGTGTGGAGGGCAGCCACACAAGGTTAGGTTAACAGCCAGTGTTAACCTTACAATGACAGTCTTTGTGAAAATATTATTTCTATAAAACATTCATGCTACTGCAGTCCGTCCAGTAGAAGATTGGACTGAGCCGTCGGTGTAGACAGAGTGCTCGTGAGATCTCAAGTTCTCAATGGAGGAGGCAATTGTTTCGTGTGTGACAGGTTTGAGAAGAGCAAGATTCTCATTACCTTTCTTGGTGACGGATGTGTATGATACTTAAATGGTTAGGTACAGATAAAGAGGAATATCAGAGACAGGTAGATTGCACTTAAAAGGAATGTTGAATTTAATGAGATTGTAGGCATTTTTGCTCAGCCATTTATCATAAAAAGAGTGAGTTGGTTTGTCGGCACTAGTCAATAGGGTGTTAACAGCATTAAATAATTTGTCTCTGAGCAATTCAGGAGATGTAGGGTCTCTCGTGACTTTAAGGCAAAAGGTCGTGTTGACTTGCATGATTCTCTCTAGTATAGTTGAAAGCTTCAGTTCTTTCCTCATGTTGATCATTCTTGTGCATCTTGGGGCACCAAGAATTATCCTCATGGCTTCATTCTGTACTACCGCACGTTTGTCCAACACAGAGGAGGGGAAATTAATTAAGTGCAAAGCATTATAATCAATGAGAGATCTAACAAACGTCATATAGAATAGTCTAGCATATTTAATATTGATACCAATATTCTCACCAGTAAGTGTTTTCAGTGGTTTTAATCTTTCTTTCTTTTAACCTACGGTGCAGATCGTTTACAATGTCACTGTAAATACCAACTCCAAGATATTTGTGCTGCCTGCACGTTTCAATGTTCTGGTTGTTGACCTTGAAAGTTATAGGGACATGAGTTTTCTCTTGGGGATGGAGAACTCACGATTTAGTTATACTGTAGAAGTAACAAGACTACATTCAATTGCTTTTAGCAGCGAGTGAATCCAGTAGAGCTTGCAGTCTAGTGTGGGTATTTGCAACAATGCATATGTCATCGGTATAACAGATGACGGCTTCGTCAGGTAGTGTGGGAATATCAATTGTTAATTTATGCATCAGAACATTGAACAGTGCAGGACTTAGCACCCCACCTTAGGGTGTACCCAACTCAAAGGGCACAAAGTTTACTTTTGACCCCCATGAAAAGGACTGAGGCGGTTCTATTACTCAGGTAACCCCTGAGCCATGTCAACAGTCTTCCCTTAACTCCAAAAGAGGCTAGTTGTTCTAAGATTATTTCTCGTTTGCTGTATCAAAAGCAGTTTTGAGATCAATAATTGCCGCCCGAGAGCTTGGTCCCTCTCTGATAAAATATTCAGGAAAGCAAGTTTGTGTGCTTCTTCCAGGAAAGAAACCATACAGGTTAGGAGCAAGGTGGGGCTTGATTTGAAACATTAGTCTGTCGAGTATAATCCTCTCAAGAACTTTACACATGCACGAAGTCAGAGAAATGGGTCAGAATTTTTGTGAATTAGGCTTGAGTATGGGTATTATGAGTCCCTGTGTCCAGCGGTCAGGTAAGACACCCTGCCTTAGACTTTGATTAAACAATTCCAGCAAAGGGCTATTTGGCAGGTGAGCAAGTACTCTCATGGTATTGTATGTGATGCCATCCTCTCCAGGAGAGGTAGCCTTACCTTTCTGGAGTGCATTTTTAATTTCAAAGGGGGTTATGCCATAGTTATCATCAGGCCCTACTTCACTACAGGCAATTTCAATATTGAAGTTATGATTTATTTTGGTACTAGCCAGATGGTGTTGTACATCTAGGGGCATGCTGCTTATACTTGCAGTGCTTGCATATTGTTGAAGCAGCATGTCGGCATAGTCTACAGGTGAATGGTGATCAAGTTGACGACTGCTAGGATGAAAAATCTTTTTAATTTTATTCCAAATTTGGGATGAGGAAGTTGCATGATTGATGCCTTGCAAAAACAGTTCCCAATACTGGTTATGCACCTGCTGGTTATAGAGGGTGTCAGTTGTTTTATGTGTTTTATTCTGCTCAGCTAGGAATAGAACTCTGTCATGCAGGGACTTAGGGCATGAGTCAGTGAACCACCTCTGTCCCTTCCTCACTGTTTTGGGTCTTGTGGATTTTACAATATTATCATAAAGAGCGGTTACTACAGTAACCAGGTCCTCAAAAGCATTGCCAGTAGTAAAACAGTAAGTGCTATACCATTCAGAAATGCGGAATTTGAAGTGCATGTGTAAATTTTCAGGGATATTGATTATTTTTTTCAAAGCTTAGGGATTTGACATTATTGATAGTGTATGAACTGAATATGGCAAAGTGATCACTAACTAATTCGTGAACAATTGATCCTCCGACAGCATTATCAATGAGACCGTGACCAATGTCATAATCAAGTCTGCCACCCATGAGGTGTGTGATGTTAGAGGAGTCAAAGTTGAATACAGACATGTTATTGTCTCATAAAATATTTCACAAAGACCCTGCCATTTCTGCTCACCAAGATGGTGAGGTGGTCCTAACAACTTTCCGGAGGTTGGTAGCATAAAACACAAAATTCTTAAGCATTCAGCACATCGTTGCTTGTGTTGTGTTAAAATATTCATAAACTTCCTTGTGTTCCACCGTTTAGCATCTCTTGAGACACCCAGCTCTTAATAAACACTGTAAATGAATGTGTCTATTAACACATTACCAGCTAAACTAAGCTGTTATGCAACCAAGTGTTAATGAATATATAAAGATTTGCGTACTTTTACTAAGAAAGTGTTAACGTTAAGTGTCCAAATGTGTTATGTAGTCAATACAGCTATGCATTGAAGTTACGTGCGTTTGTTTCACTCGAACATAACTCCCGGGTGATGTCCGCCTAATGAGGAACCGGCTGCTCCACCTGTTGCTTGGCCTGGAGACTGTGGGGGAAATTGTGGAAGTTGAATTGGGGGTCGTGGGACCGCGGGCTGGTAGTGAAGTAGCCTTAACAGCAGATCCAACTCGGGCCGGATGCCACTGTCGTTGGCGATGAAGCGGACTTGCACTCGCATCCCGTTGTCGAGGACGTACCTGGGTAAGAAGGATAAGCGGGACAAATCCATCGTGTTTACTTGCGTTTAGGAAGTCTGGCTCTTCGCAGCTGCTTAACTAGCTCCATATTTTAAAATGGAGTTGATTTTTTTAACGTAAAATTTGACAGTTAAATCTTAAAATGGAGTGGACTTTTTCAACCTAAAAATGAACAGTTAAATAAAGAAGATGTGCAAATGTAAATTTACACAACATTTTATTTAACAACGAAATCTGACGAAAACTAACATATTATTCTTGTTTCATATCTAAAATATATATAATTAAGCCTCTGCTACTTAGCAATCAGTGTCATCATGATATTTATGAGTTTCACAAAGTGCAAAATAATATTTATTCGAATATAACAAATGAAAATATACTTTAGTAATTAGGCAAAAGCATTTTTGCCTACAAGGCCTATAGTTGTTTGTTTTTTTGGCTGTTATGCATGACATACCGCAACATAATTTGACAATAATTCGTTTTGTCAGGAACAGATAGCTTATGTGTATAGAAACTTCATGCATGAATCGAGGTCCTCAAAGTCGAACTAATGAACCTTCCGCGGATGTAACCCAACAACAGTTGTCTAACGCCAGGGTGTCTTTTTACTGCCAGGTGGACAGAGGCACTAGGGGAAAGGAAACGTGCCTAGCCATTTCCCGTACGGGAATCGAACCCGGGATCCATGATTGTGAGTTCAGAATATACGTTTTCTTGTTGTTTCAAACTGAAATGCCGTAATATCTTTCTAAGGCTAGGAAGCTTATAAAAGACATAGAAGCTTATGTACTCGTGTGACCTTACGTATAGAAGCCCCGCATGTTGACCTGGCCGGCGGCGCACCGGGACCCGGAGACAGACACGATGATGCCGTTGTCGGCCTCGAAATCGTAGCTGAAGTTGTCGTCGCTAGAGAAGTTTTGCTCATAATTGGAGACCTCGACTTGTTGTTTGTTCCCCTGAGGGGCGGCGACGACTGCGGTGGCCCAACAGGCAAGAACGACCACCTGCAGGAGATAGAACAAACAACGACTAGCAATATGACATCATATAGGACGCAACCTTGACCACAGCCTTGTTGCTACGCGGGACTCTGGAAGTTTTTTCCTTGAGCTGAAACACAGGACAGACTCTTATATCTTTAGCATTGAGTATTTCTCTTGTAGGACAGCGTCTTATTATTGAGATTCAATGCTTCCTATGGTGTTAAATTTTACAATGAAAGGAGAATTAAGTAAAACCAAACACGCACGCACGCACGCACGCACGCACGCACGCACGCACGCGCACACGAACACGCACACGCACACACACACACACACACGCACATATATCCTCGCAGCCAAGCGGTTACCCCTCTGAGCTCTTGAGTTGTAGTCTTCAGGGCCCGGGTTCGATTCCTTGTCGGGGCTGAAATCAATGGGCAGAGATTCTTTCACATAATGCCTCTGTTCACCCAGCAGAAAATGCGGCCATTGGAGTTACACAGAGTCTACGAGCTGTATACTGGTAATGTGTGAGAGTGAGAGAGAAATTTGAAATAGAAATGCTATAGGAAAATTGTTCGGGAGTCGGTACATTTGACAACCGACATTTAGAAAGACGGGACCCAAGAGCTGAGAGCTTGATCCTGCAGGCACAAATGGTAAATGCAAATACGAAACACACACACATTAACGATCCGCACCCCGTCGTCACAATAATAGAAACCCGTTTCTTCCAGGGTTCAAGTTACAACTCGAGCATCAACACTGAAGCAACCCTTGTCCCCCAGGACTGTACTCACCAGTATCATTGTATTGTAACTGACGGGAGGCTTGTGTCCACGTCTTGGGATACTACTTCGTCTTTTATACCCCGCGAGCGAGACCTTCTGCTTCCTGCTGCTAAGAATAATTTCTTAGGAATAGGTCAGAGAGAGAAGGGAAAGGAAGGGCAAGGTTGAGTTCAAGGACAAATTGTACAAATGAAGGTTTAGGAAGATTCACCCGTTGAAGCACGCCTTTACACACCACATTAGGCACTGGTCAGGTGAGTTACTTATGACCTCTCCTCCCAGTGATCACTGGGAACTGTTGGCACTGGTCAGGTGAGTTACTGGTGACCTCTCCTCCTTGTAAAGCACATGCAGTGTGAACACATATTGACTATTTCTCAGCCCTGAAGGCGTTGGTTAAGCTTGATTCTAGCAAAGCCTTCAGTCACGTCGCTATAGATGCTGTCCTCCGAGCCGTTCGAAGATATTGCATTCATCTTCATCTGTTTATTTGTTTATGTTGTAGTTTCAACTCAAAGATTCTCTGTGGGGAATATGAAATTGACTCTTGTGAAATTGTCAAATAGTGATCCTATAGTCCCTCTTTAATTATTTGCTTAGCTATCATAGAAGTCACTGATAGTTTGTCCAACGAACTAAATGTCTTGTCTCTTGGTGATGGAACTCCTCCTGGTGCCCTAAATATACCTAAGGAGGACATATTTTATTTATTTGGGCAGTAGGATCCTGGAACCCTAAACCCATTAGCGGTAGACAGTAGCTCTATCGACCAGACCACGAATAGCCTCAATAAGGATGGATTCCAGAAGCCACTAATCGTTGTCCAATTGAAACTTTAAAGTTCTAGTTGGGTAGCGAATAGTTCGACCCCAACTGGAATCATTCTCATAGGTGTAGCGAATGGTGAGATTGAAGGCCTAAAATTTAAACGAGTAACAGGTGATTTTGGACCAGGTTTTTCTTTGGAAATGTGAAGACCTACAAGTCTGGCTACCTACCTAGGCCTATAAGTTCGCAGATCCACAAGCCTAAATAAAAACTCGCAAAGAGGTTGAACCAAAAAATATCGTCGTACATTCCGACCACATCTTCCCTTAAATTTAGCGATGGATTCATCGACGTTCTTCAAAGGACAGAACCGCGTGGGCTCTTCGTTTCCCTTGACGTTGGAAGCCTTTTCGCTAACGTACCAGTGAAAATGATCACTAAAACAACATTGGACTTTTGAATCAATAAGAACACCTTCCTGCACTCCAAGTAAGTCAAGCAATCTTGCGGAATATACTGAAAGGCTGCACTACTGAAGCTACTTTCCTGTGTCTAGAGGGTAAGCTCTATTTGTAGGTTGATAATGTGACAAATGTGACTGTGAATGGGGATGAATAGTTAACACATTACGGCTTAAATAACTTTTAAGCAACCAGGTTAATGAATCGATTGTTGTTCGTACTCATTTATTTAAGTACTAAAAATATTAATTTTCAATAATATATATATATATATATATATATATATATTATATATATATATATATATATATATATATTATATATATATATATATATATATATATAAGTGGTGACGCTACATTTATGCATCGTAGCTACGTGAATCCGTTTTCGTATTAATTGAAATTAACTCGGGATGAGGTGCTCCTGAAACGGGCGGGCGATTCGTATGACGTCGGGTGGTAAATGAAGAAGCCTCAGCAGCTGGTCCAAGTCGGGGCGGAAGCCGTTCTCGTCGGCGACGAAGGGGACCTGTACTGGGGTCCCGTCGTCAAGGACGTACCTGGGGAAGAAGGACAACGTGGACAGTCTATCATGTTTACATGTGCTTAGGAAGTCGAGCCTTTCACGGCTGCTTAGCAAGCACAACATAAACAAGAATTATTACCAAATTTGATCTAGCAGTCAACCATGACCAAAATAATCTTTTTTTTTAATCATGTCTACCCTACATGATTAAACATGGTTGAATCATGTTTTTTGTTTAATCATGTGTGTGTGTGTGTTGTGTGTGTGTGTGTGTGTGTGTGTGTGTGTGGTGTGTGTGTGTGTGTGTGTGTGTGTGTGTGTTGTGTGTGTGTTTGTGTGTGTGTGTGCGTGTGTGTGTGTGTGTGTTTGTGTGTGTGTGTGTGTGTGTGGTTGGGTGTGTGTGTGTGTTGTGTGGTGGTGTGTGTGGTGTGTGTGTGTTGGTGTGTGTGGTATGTGTGTGTGTGTGTGTGTGTACTCACCTAGTTCACCTAGTTGTATCACCTAGTTGTGCTTGCGGGGGTTGAGCTCTGGCTCTTTGGTCCCGCCTCTCAACCGTCAATCAACAGGTGTACAGGTTCCTGAGCCTATTGGGCTCTATCATATCTACACTTGAAACTGTGTATGGAGTCAGCCTCCACCACATTAATTCCTAATGCATTCCATTTTTCAACCACTCTAACGTTAAAAAAGTTCTTTCTAATATCTCTGTGGCTCATTTGGGCACTCAGTTTCTACCTGTGTCCCCTAGTGCGTGTACCCCTTGTGTTAAATAGCCTGTCTTTATCAACCATGTCGATTTCCTTGAGAATCTTGAATGTGATGATCATGTCCCTCTAACTCTTCTGTGTTCCAACGAAGTGAGGTTTAATTCCGTAGTCTCTCCTCGTAGTTTATACCTCTCAGCTCGGGTACTAGTCTGGTGGCAAACCTTTGAACCTTTTCCAGTTTAGTCTTATGCTTGACTAGATATGGACTCCACGCTGGAACCGCATACTCGAGGATTTGTCTGACATATGTGGTATATAATGTCTGAAAGATTTCTTACACAAGTTTCTAAAGGCCGTTCTTATGTTAGCCAACCTGGCACATGCTGCTGATGTATCCTCTTGATATGAGCTTCAGGGGACAGGTCTGGCGTGATATCAACCCCCAGGTCTATGTGTGTGTGTGTGTGTGTGTGTGTGTGTGTTGTGTGTGTGTGTGTGGTGTGTGTGTGTGTGTGTGGTGGTGTGTGTGTGTGTGTGTGTGTGTACTCACCTATTTGTACTCACCTATTTGTGCTTGGGGGTTGAGCTTTGGCTCTTTGGTCCCCCTCTCAACTGTCAATCAACTGGTGTACAGATTCCTGAGCCTACTGGGCTCTATCAGATCTACATTTAAAACTGTGTATGGAGTCAGCCTCCACACATCACTGCCTAATGCATTCCATCCGTTAACTACTCTGACACTGAAAAAGTTCCCTCTAACGTCTCTGTGGCTCATGTGGGTACTCAGTTTCCACTGTGTCCCCTTGTTCGCGTCCCTCCAGTGTTGAATAGTTTATCCTTGTTTACCCGGTCGATTCCTCTGTGGATTTGCAGGTTGTGATCATGTCTCCCCTTACTCTTCTGTCTTCTAGTGTCGTAAGGTGCATTTCCCGCAGCCTTTCCTCGTAACTCATGCCTCTTAGTTCTGGGACTAGTCTAGTGGCATACCTTGGACTTTTTCCTGCTTCGTCTTCTTGCGCTGAGAAGGTACGGCTCCATGCTGGGGCGCATACTCCAGGATTGGTCTTACATATGTGGTGTACAAAATTCTGAATGATTCTTACACAGGTTCCTGAACGCTGTTCTGATGTTAGCCAGCCTCGCATATGCCGCAGACGTTATTCTTTTATGTGGGCTTCAGGAGACAGGTTTGGTGTGATATCAACTCCTAGATCTTTCTCTCTGTTCGTTTCATTAAGTACTTCACCTCCTATTCTGTATCCTGGTCTGGCCTCCTATTTCCACTGCCTAGTTTCATACTTTGCATTTACTCGGGTTGAACTTCAACAGCCATTTGTTGTGGACCATTCACTCAGTCTGTCTAGGTCATCCTGTAGCCTCCTACTACGTCCTCCGTTTCAATCCTCCTCATAATTTTGCATCATCGGCAAACATTGAGAGAAACGATTCTATACCCTCTGGGAGATCATTTACATATATCAGAAACAGTATAGCTCAAGGACTGACCCTGCGGGACTCCACTCGTAACGTCTCGCCATCTGAGACCTCACCCCTCACACTGACTCGTTTGTCTCCTGTTGCTTAGGTACTCCTGTATCCAACGGAGTACCTTCCCTTTCACTCCAGCCTGCATCTCCAGCTTTTTCACTAGCCTCTTGTTGGCACTGTATCAAAGCTTTCTGACAATCCAAAAATATGCAGTCTGCCCACCCTTCTCTTTCTTGCCTTATTTTTGTTGCCTGGTCGTAGAATTCAAGTAACCCTGTGAGGCAGGACCTGCATCCCTGAACCCATGTTGATGCTGTGTTACAAAGTTCTCGCTCCAGGTGCTTCACTAGCTTTCTTCGCACAATCTTCTCCATCAGCTTGCATGGTATGCAGGTTAGGGACACTGGCCTGTAATTCAGTGCCTCCTGTCTATCCCCTTTCTCGTATATTCGGGAGTACGTTAGCTGCTTTCCAAATTTCTGACAGTTCCCCTGTTGCCAGTGATTTGTTATACACTGTGGAGAGTGGGAGGCACAGTTCTTCTGCACCTTCCTTTAGTATCCAAGGGGAGATTCAATCTGGGCCTATAGCCTTTGTCACATCCAACTCTAGTAAACACGTTCTTACTTCCCCGCTGGTAATCTCAAACTCTTCCAGTGGTTCCTGGTTAGTTATTCCCTCTCTTATCTCTGGGATTTCTCCTTGCTCTAAGGTGAAGACCTCTTGGAATTTCTTATTCAACTCCTCACACACTTCCTTGTCGTTTGTAGTGCTTCCTTCTGCCCCTATCCTTAATTTCATAACCTGTTCCTTTACTGTTGTTTTTCTCCTGATGTGGCTATGCAACAATTTAGGCTGAGTCTTTGCCTTGCTTGCGATGTCGTTTTCGTATTGTCTCGTATTGTATGTATTTTATGTATAATGTATTGTATGTATATATATTGTATATGCATACAATATTGTATTGTATGTTATTGTATATATTGTATTGTATGTTATTGTATATATTGTATTGTATGTATATATATTGTATTGTATGTATTGTATGTATTGTATTGTATTGTATATTGTATTGTATTGTATGTTTCGTATTGTATGTCTCGTATTGTATGTATCGTATGTTTTCGTATTGTTTCTCGTATTGTCTTTCGTATTGTCTCTGTGTGTGTGTGTGTGTGTATGTGTTGTGTGTGTGTGTGTGTGTGTGTGTGTGTGTGTGTGTGTGTGTGTGGTGTGTGTGTGTGTGTGTGTGTGTGTGTGTGTGTTTGTGAAAATAGGCAAAACGTTTTTTTGCTAACCTTGTCTGGTTTCAGCGCTTAGGAAAATCAATCACACTGCAACAAATATACAAAAAAATATTTGAAATTTCACATTGATTAGCATATGGATTACTTTAAGCAAAAAAAAAAAAACTTAAAAAAAAGCAAACAAATAAAAAAACAGCTTATGTGCCCTTATGATCTTACGTATAGAAGCCCCGCTTGTTGACCTGGCCGGCGGTGCCCGGGGAGCCGGAGACAGACACGCTGATGCCGTTGTCGGCCTCGATGGCGTAGTTGAAGTTACCGTCACCGGAGTCGTTGTGTTCGTACTTGGTGAGTACGACTTGTTTGTTCCCTTGAGGGGCGGCGACGACGACGGCAGCGGCCAGACAAGTGAGAACGACAGCCTGCAGGAGATAATACAGACGGGGACTGTAAACACGACAACTATATGAACGCAATATCTATCTATCTATATATTATATTATATATATATATACTACTCGACCTAGTACGCAAGGCCCGATTTGCCTAATAGGCAGTGACTTTCGTTATTTAAAATAAATGTGAATTGGTTTATGTGAAGTAATATTATTATATTATATTAAGAACATGAATTTATGCTAGTTTAGGTTAGGTTAATACATGTTAGGTTAGGTTAGGTAGGTTGGGTTAGGTTAGGTTTGGTCATATATCTACTTTAGCTTTAACTTAAATGACAAAAAACTAAATCACATACAATATAATGGAAAGCTTACATTGTACCTTTAAATCTAATTCACCCTCGAACCAGGC
>WNGS01163002.1:13572440-13591245 GCA_020271785.1 Procambarus virginalis | reverse complement strand
ATTCCTGTAAGACTTTGTGCTTTGGGGTTAACATCTTTGACACACTCTTGCCTTAGTCGCCCATATCTTCTTCCCATACGAGTGTAATGCTCTGAAGCCCACTTATCCTCCTAAGGTTTTGTCCCATACATTCTTGGGGGACGCCACGGATAGGCGCAACTCACTCCTAGCTTCACATTCCTCTCTGTCTGTCTAGAACTCGACTTATCTAGTCCTGGGGCCCATTCAGGCTTGTTTGTGACATTTGTGTTCCTCACTGTTGCCCCAAAAATGAGGTGTAGTTGATAATACTGGTATGCCACCAAGATACCATCCGAGTGCCGGCCTGGAATTGTTCATAAGCCACCTCCGGCTATCACTACGCTCCTTCCTTTCCGGTCGTGTGGTCAAGACGCTGATTATGCCGTCCTACATACCAGTGCTTTGCATCACTGGCAGTATGGGGGTTCTAGTCACTCTCGGGTGTGATCTTTCAGTTGTATCTAGTCCTGGGGCCATTCAGGCTTGTTTGCATTTGTGTTCCTCACGTGTTGCCCCAAAAAATGAGGTGATTGATTAAAATGTATGCCCAAGATTACCATCGAGTGCCGGCGGGGAAGTGGTTCATATAGCTCCGGTATCACTTCCTTTTGTCCGTCGTGATGGTCAAGCGGATAAGGCGTCCCTGTACATACCAGTTGCGTTTCTCCTGGCAGTATGGGTTCGAGTCACTTCTGGGGTGTGAGTTTTCAGTTGAATCTAGTCCTGGGGACCATTCAGGTTTGTTGCATTTGTGTTCCTCACGTGTTGCCCCAAAAAATGAGGTGATTTGATAAAATGCTATGCCCAAGATTACCATCCGAGTGCCGGCGTGGAAGTGGTCATATAGCTCCGGCTATCACTTTCTTTTGTCCGGTCGTGATGGTCAAGGGATTAAGGCGTCCCTGTACATACCAGTTGCGTTGCTCCGGGCAGTATGGGTTCGAGTCACTTCTGGGTGTGAGTTTTCAGTTGTATCTAGTCCTGGGGACCATTCAGGCTTGTTTGCATATATATATATATATATATATATATATATATATATATATATAAAATACATATATATATATATAGTATATATATATATATATATAATATATAATATATATATATATATATATATAATATATATATATATATATATATATATATATATATATATATATATATATATATATATATATATATAATATATATATATATATTATTCTATTTATATATATATTTATATATCATCAGTTGTATCTTCTGATTTCTGTCTGTAGGGACAACGTTTCTATTAATAGAACGTTATCCCTACAGACAGAAATCAGAAGATACAACTAACGATTTACTATAAAACCAAAAAACGCCAGCCTACTCATGAGAAACTCCCAGATACAAGCAGAACGCTTTAAAGAGACCAACGTCGTCTATGCCTTCAAATGCCCACTTGGGACTGTAAGCCTCAAAGAACTCAGTATATAGGCAAGACAACAACATCTCTTTCCAGGCGATTACGATGCATAAGCAACAGGGCTCCATTAAATAACATAAAATCTCTTCGCACAACCAGACCATCACGAGAGAAATCTTAGCAAACAACACAGAACTCATCGATAGATACAGCGATAGCAGCGGCTTGACATCTGCGAGGCACTACACATCAGAAGTCACACCAGCAATCAAAAGCCATTGATGCGCAACTATATTCTACCCACTTGAAGACCCCGCTCCATTATAGAAGCATCAAGAAACATGGGCCAATAGGCCCTTTGCAGTTACTTCCATCCTTACCTTCAATTTACCCAATTAATACCCATTGTTTCGTGTTCTGTCCTGTGTTGAAAGTTTTGTTCACCTCATCCAAAACTGTTGTAACATATCACCTCACCCAAATGCGGGTATAAAATGAAAGCTGTTTAAATCATAGCGTAGTAAGAACTCTGTTTAGTTTTGCAGATTATAGTTGTGTGTGCGTAAACTAAAAGTTTACTAGTGGTTATGCGTGGTGGTTATGTTTACTAGTGGTTATGCGTCCCACCAGTGTTGAATAGTTTATCCTTGTTTACCCGGTCGATTCCTGAGGATTTTGTAGGTTGTGATCATGTCTCCCCTTACTCTTCTGTCTTCCAGTGTCGTAAGTTGCATTTTCCGGCACATTGCGTGTGTGTGTGTGTGTGTGTGTGTGTGTGTGTGTGTGTGTGTGTGTGTGTGTGTGTGTGTGTGTGGTGTGTGTGTGTGTTTGTTGCATATATAAATGTAGCCAAAGTTGAGATTAGAAACAATAGCGGAAAAGCCTTCGCCTTGTCAGGGCGTCGTCAACAGCTTGTAGCTTCTGACGATACCCTGGTAATTGTGGCAGTACTAAGGCCAATGTTTTCTCTTATGCTGATGATCATTTTCAACTCCCACCGACCAACAGGCTATTGCAACTTGAGAGAAATGTGTGAATGACATAGTGCTGAGTATAACCTAACATTTCATCTTGCCAAATGTAGCTTTGAACGTATCAGGGGCATATTGTATCCTCAAAAGATCCACTTTTTAATTTTTGTGATGCTAGTAGAGACTTGAAAGTCAGAATAAATGTTATAATCAGTGAATTTGGTCATCTGGATACTTGGTCAATTGTAAATTTATTTAAGTGCCCGAGCGTGTATGGATGCGAACTATAAGACATACGAAATGCTGACCATAAAAAGCTAAATTGTAAATGGAGGAAGCATTTAAGACTTCTCTTGGGAGTCCATCTTCGCACTCATTGCAATCTCGTGCCTGGCCTGATATCTACATTTTCACTCGAAGAAATAATTCACAATCGGATTTATTATTATTAATAACACCTTTATTGACAAAGTTTAATTACAATTTTTCATAATCTGAGGATTTCAATTAAGTCTTATTAGAGTGAAGATAATGCTGGTATTGACTGTCGCACAGGTCAGAGTGTCATACACAAGACAATAGGTCTAAACTGTGGGCTGAAGCACACATAAAATATCATGGTTACAGTCAATGTTTAATGTATGAATATGTAAAATCAACTTTATGTTGTGCACTGCCACACAAGGACAGGGATGGGACAATCGAATGCTATACTTTAGTCTGAAAAGAATCACACCTGCAAACTAAATCAATTATTTTTTATCTCAGGCATTCACTAAACACTATCTACTCCAAATTATCCAGAAATATCAACCTAATAGTTAGGAAATATAACTAGAAAATAGTGATGTATACAATGAAAGAGATCAACAAGATAGTACAAAACAGCCAGTTAGCTGAGAGAGCAGCTGGGAGACCCCAAGCTGGAATTATGAAGGGACAATTCCCATAAAGAAATGGCTTAGTGACAGTCATTTTGAGTCCTGTTGAAGTCAGATCAATAGTTACTCTGCTTGGGCGTGAACCTACTCATTGAATTTGGGCGTGAACCGATTTTTTGGACTCTGGGACCTTCCGGCCCACTCGTTGCAGTGGCCTTGCGGCATATTTCACGTGTAACCTTCCGGCTATTTTCCTCGTGCTGTGTCTTGTGCCGGTTGTGGGAGATTCATGTACACCTCGGATACATGCAGCATTTTACCAGGACAATATCCACAACAGTCGACTAACACCCAGGTTCCTAATTACTGCTAGGTGAAAAGAGGCAATGGGTGTAAGGAGACTTGTCCATACGTCTCGGCCTGCCTGGGATGTTATATGTGCTGAGTGTTTAGAGTGATTTTAATCCGGGATAGCTTCAGAATCTGTTGAGGTTAAATGCTGAGAGTTTTAAATATTTATATAACTTCATGGTATGATTAGCGCATATCAGTTCTTTAAATTATCTTCTCATCATCCTAATTATGTTATATAAATTGTTACATTATATGTCTCTTGCTCTTATTGTAAACTACACTTCGTTCTACCAATTTATGTCATCTTTCAAATTATCAGCCAAATGTTACTTGTGGCCAAAAATACAAGTTTCATTTTGACTGTTGTACGCTAGTTATTCCAGCCATTTTCGTGATGATTTGTGTAAGTTGCTAAAATAAAGTTTCTGAATCGTGAACTCTGGTCTGTAGTTGAGTGACTGCTCTCTCTTTCCTTTCTTCTTTATTGGTACAACATTTGCCATCTTGACACTTTTGCTCGTAAAGAGGGAATTGATTACCAACTCGGACTGCCTTTGAACAGCCTGAGGGCAATAATATTCCGGGAACATCAACTAAATTTCGGAGACTTGAGGCAAAGTGAAATTCACACCAGTTACTCCATCTATCATCATTCTATTATGCAGGAAGTACCGCACGTCTATGGGTCATCCAATAAGGTTAGCAGACTTCTAGATGTTACCACTGCTAGGCGTAGGCTCGGCTACACTTACCTCTGGGAGTTTGTAACGTCTGCTGATGTAGATTTGACTAAATGTAAACTCCGTCAGCTGAACTATTCGTATACTTTGCGTCATTATATAATGGAATGTGAAAAATTCGCAGAGTTTAGAGATAACACCATCAATAGTGTCCAAGAAATGTGTAAGTACTTCATTCATAATGATGTGCTGCCCGAAATATTTGCGAAGTATCCAAAATTTGTTTACTGTAGGTAATGCATGTACATGACTGTAAAGCTGCCGCCCAGTTGGGTGGGTGTGGAGCACATGACTGTAAAGCTGCCGCCCAGTTGGGTGGGTGTGGAGCACATGACTGTAAAGCTGCCGCCCAGTTGGGTGGGTGTGCAGCAAGACTAGTAACTGTGTGACTCACCATAGATGTAAAGTGCCTTGTATAGTGACTGTTGTGAGCCTCTTGTTGAATCACTTGTGACACAAAAGATTATTGATGTGTGTATTTGTGTGGGTGATTAAATATGTATGTGTATGTATATATGTATACATATATATATGTACATGTATGTATGAGTATGTGTACATGTATATATAGCATTAATAATTTTGTAACTAGCGTCAAAAGATTGTTATTTGCTTAGCTAAACGAATTAGAGGGTTCAGTTCCTGAACCAATTATGTGGCTCTGTAATCCCTTACACCACCGCCCACGGGATGGATATGGGGTGCATAATAAAGAAAGAAATTAAATTGAATTGACACAGCTTGGTAAAACTCATCAAATATATCATTAAAGAGCAGAGTTAGAGAAACATTGACGGCCTATGCAGCTTCTTTTAACATCCTTGGTGATTCATTGCTTTGGCTAATTTCTGCATTTCATCTAGAGATGCTCGTTGTCTCCTTACTTACTCTGATGTTATCTCAGCATTTATCAGTTTATCATCTAAGGTCACATCCTCACCTAGCACTTGGAGCTCTTCTGGCTCAGTTGTAGAGCACCATAGTGTGTCAATATTTGTTTGTTCACCTCCCCTCTAGTATAACCTAATCACTTGATCATTCAAATTCATTTTCCACTGTATTTAGCTATGTAGTATCTTCGGTTGTTTCTTTGCTTTAGAAGCAATGTCATTTTTATATATTTTTCTGATATTCTTTTTTTATGTTTATGTATTCGTTATCAGCTCTGTTGCATACATTCCGTGTTTCTTTTGTCCTCTGTACTTTTTCCGCTCCCTTCTGCTTTTCGTTTTTAGCTTCGTGTCCTTGTTGTTTGAACTATGGATTGGTATAGTCCTACAATTGTTTCCTGTAGTGATGATATGAATTTATCTTTGGTCTCTTTGTATATTCGAGTGACGTGATCCATTATTTTATGAACTGTCATCCCCTTAGGTTTATGCTCCCATTACATATTTCCTTCCTCCTGCCCACATGTAACTTGCTTTTCTGTAATGTACTCTCCTTTCCCTGTCCAATTGACTTAAGGCTATTGCTTTTTAAGTTCAGTCATAATCAAAGACCTGGACACAATGGTTGCTGGCTCCTAGGAATATTTCATGCTCCAAGTTTCTGATATCTTTCTCATTCTGGATAAAAATCAGTTCAAATAGACGAGACGTATCTTCTCTATTCATCACTTCCCTTGATTCATCACTCATATGGTGTGTTTAGAATTTCCTCTTCATAACTCTCAATAAATTAATTCCCCACATTTCTTACCCCATATTTTTTTTAATTCTCAATTTACCTCTCTGTGATTTAGGTCCCACAGGATAGAAGTTTCACTCTCATTCTATGCACTGCACAATGTAGATCATCTATGCCTGCTTTATTCTCACCTAGTTGTACTCACCTAGTTGTATGCACCTGTTGGTACTCACATAGTTGTACTCACCAAACGGTACTCACCTAGTTATTCTCAACTAGATTTGCATGCGGAGGTTGAGCCTCTCAACTTTCAATCAACTGGTGTACAGATTTGCCCGAAACGCTACGCGTACTAGTGGCTGTACACGATTGCAAGAACTCTTGTATATATAAATAAATAAATTGCTAAATAAATAAACAAATAAAAATTCTGATTATCTGTATTTGAAGCTTTATCTGAAGCTTTGTGTGCGTGCGTGTGTGTATTTGTTAGATACTGCTTGTATTTACTCTTTGTATCTGCAAAATCGAGCTATTAGTTCTTGTGCCCCACCTTTCTAACAATTTATTTTTCCTCTATTATATCCACTACACATATTTCTGTCTAACACACGCACACAAACACATCTCCAGGAAGCAGCCCGTAGCAGCCGTCTAACTCCCAGGTACCTATTTACTGCTAGGTGAGCAGAGCACCAGGGTGAAAGAAACTCTGCTCATTTGTTTCTGCCTATGCCGGGGACCGAACCCGAGCCATTAAGACTGAGACCCCATAACGCTGTCCATTCAGCCACGAGACCCGGTATGTGTTATATAAAATTATGAATGAAGTTAGCCTCTTCAACCAACTCCTTTAGGCCATTCCATTTACTCTCTACCCTTACGCTAAAGGAAAAGTTTCTAACATCTTTATGATACATCTGAGTCTCAAGCTTCCATCAGTGCCCCCCATGTTCTATTGTTATTCATTGTAAATATTTCCTCTCTTTCGACCTTGTCAATCCCTCTAAATATTTTATACGTCTATATCATGTCCCCGCTCTCCCTCCTCCTTTCTAACGTCGTCAGGTTTAGTTCCATTAGTCTGACTTCGTATCTCATCCCTCGCAGCTCTGGGACGAGTCTCGCTGCAAACTTCTGCACCTTTTCGAGCTTCCTTGTGTGTTTTTTTTAAGATGAGGGTTCCACGATGGGGCGGCATACTCTAAGACTGGCCTCACATAGACTGTATACAGTGATCTAAAAGCCCAATTATTCAAGTTTCTGAAGGGTGTTCTGCATTTTGCCAGATCAAAGTATTCGGCTGACGTTATTCTATTTATATGAGGTGATCGTGTACTCACCTAGTTGTGCTTGCGGGGGTTGAGCTTTGGCTCTTTAGTTCCGACTATCAACTGTCAATCAATTGGTGTACAGATTCTGGAGCCTACTGTGCTCTATCATATCTTCCTTTGAAACTGTATATAGTCTGCCTCCACCATCACTAGCTAATGCATTCCATCTGTTAACTACTCTGATACTGAAACAGTTCTTTCTAGCGTCCCTGTGGCTCAATTTAGTACTAAGCTTACACCTGTGTCTCCTTGTTCGTGTAATACACGTGCTATACAGTGTATCTTTATCTACCTTGTCACTTCTCTATAGTAGAAGATCGAAATCTGATTATGCATTTTGGTTCAACAAGGCAGCCAACTCCATCAAATATTATATATGTACCCAACTCAATTAATGCTTAATCAACCAATTACTCAATGGGATAACTGGGATCTATCAGTTGATTTTGTAAATGCACACAAGAAAGATAGTGTGCACTCTACATTATTAAAACAGTTAACACTGAGAAGCATTACTGAGAGTACCCAGGTTATGGGTAACGATGTGTATCAGTGCTATACCGACGGTTCTAGAAGAAGGTGGACGATGTACCGGATGTGCATGTAATATATTTGAACATTCTTCTCTCGTACATACAGCAATGAACCGCGTCAATGATTCGGCAAGTACAACTCAAACCGAACATGCAGGCATATACCTTGCCACTGAATTTTCAAAAGACAATGGTAATGAACTTATATACTGTGACTCGCAGAGTGCACTCCTGGCATTGAACGCACATAGTAGTAGCACCCAGAAAATAGTCAGTGATACTCGAATCAATGTTTTAGCTGCTAAAGAAAACAGATTTGAAATTAAATTCCTATGTATACCATCACATTTTGGCATCTCAAGGCATGACACTGCTGAAATGCTTGCAAAGACAGCCTGTAGAAAACCAGTGGTAGAAATTGATATGGGTGTTTCATTAGGAGTGACAAAGAGAATTCTTGAACAAATATCTAATGAAAATCTTACTTACCTAACAAATTCCCAAAGACCTGAACGTTGTTGCATTGAACGTTATGATAAATATCGTGAGGAGACATTCACATATGGGACTAATAGAACAAGAACTCGGCAATGTGATGTTATAGTGGCCAGAATACGCCTGGGATATAGACGAATCTGACAGCTTTCTTAAAACCCAAATGTCGAGTACACAATGTGTCAACTTTGTGAAAGAGAAAATATGCACTCCCTTGAACATTATATTGAAGAATGTCCCTTATTGATTGACTTTCGCCCTCCTGGGATGAGGTATGCTGAATTCTGAAACAACTATATGAATACTGGAACACTTGATGATATGTTGGACTTGTACCCAAGATTGACTATGTAATGTATCAATTATACAATTTATGTGATGGAACTATATAACCTGAGCTTGAAAAAAGTATCTTAATCATCTTCAGTGGTTAAGTGCTTAATAACACACTAGTTTCTGTGTTAGCTATCTGACCCCTGTCAGAGTAGGAGAGCCAGAAATGTGTAAATATATATATATATATATATATATATATGTCGTACCTAGTAGCCAGAACGCACTTCTCAGCCTACTATGCAAGGCCCGATTTGCCTAATAGGCCACGTTTTCATGAATTAATTGTTTTTCGACTACCTAACCTACCTAACCTAACCTAACCTAACTTTTTCGGCTACCTAACCTAACCTAACCTATAAAGATAGGTTAGGTTAGGTTAGGTAGGGTTGGTTAGGTTCGGTCATATATCTACGTAAATTTTAACTCCAATAAAAAAATTGACCTCATACATAAGGAAATGGGTAGCTTTATCATTTCATAAGAAAAAAATTAGAGAAAATATATTAATTCAGAAAAACTTGGCTTATTAGGCAAATCTGGCCTTGCATAGTAGGCCAAAAAGTGAGTTCTGGCTACTAGGTACGACATATATATATAAATATATATATATATATATATATATATATATATATATATATATATATATATATATATATATATATATATAAATATATATATATTTATATATATATATATATATATATATATATATATATATATATTATATATATATATATATATATATGTTGTACCTAGTAGGCAGAACGTTGTACTCAGCCTACTACGCAAGGCCGGATTTGCCTAACAGGCCAAGTTTTCCTTAATTTATATATTTTTCTAATTTTGTTCTTATGAAATTAGAAATCTGTTCATTTCATTATGTGTAAGTTAACTTTTGTAAATTTAAGTTGAAATTAACGTAGATATATGACCGAACCTAACCAACCCTACCTAACCTAACCTAACCTAACCTAACCTAACCTAACCTAACCTAACCTAACCTATCTTAACCTAAACTAAACTAACACAACTAAGTCAATAAATTATGTTCCTAATATAATATAATAATAATAATACCAATAAACTAATTGGAAACAATTTATTGAAAATAAAGAAAATCACTCGGCCTATTAGGCAAATCGGACCTTGCGAAGTAGGCCGAGAAGTGCGTTTTGGCTACTAAGTACGATACATGTATATATATATATACATATATATATATATATATATATATATATATATATATATATATATATATATATATATATATATATATATATATATATATATATATATATATATATATATATATATATATTAGTATATTTTGGTAGCAGTCTTTCCTGTAGACATATGTTATTAAATATGACCGAAAAAGTAAGATTAAGGAGGTACCCTTCTTGAGCCCGGATGGGCACATGTATAAGCAAGTAGATGGGGTCGCTATGGGTTCTCCCCTAGGCGTCCTGTTTGCAAACTTCTACATGGGTACTATCGAGGAAAAAGTCTTAGTCGACTTGAACTTGAAACCGGCCATATACTGCAGGTATGTTGACGACATTTTTACACAGGTACCTGATGTCAGACATCTGCAGGAGCTGAAAGAGGCGTTTGAGCAGAATTCTGTGTTACGTTTCACTTACGAGATGGAGAAGGATGGGAAGCTGCCCTTTCTAGATGTAACAGTCATGGAAAGGAGCGGAGGTTTCCACACTGCAGTCTACACTAAGGAAACAAACATAGGATTGTGCCTAAATGCCAACAGTGACTGCATAGATAGGTACAAGAGGAGTGTTTTTAACGCTTATGTCGACCGTGCTCTCAGCCACAGCTCAGAATGGAAGCAAGTCGACGAAGAACTCTGTAGGGTAAGGCAGGTCCTAGTCAACAACGGCTTCTCCAATGGTTTCATTGAAGACATCATAAGAAGGAAAGTAAAACGCCATGCAACCTGTGAAGAGACAACTAATACAACACCTATACCCCCTATTAGACTATTTTACAGGAACTTCTTCTCCACAGCTCATAAAACGGAGGAAAGGGTCCTGAAAGATATTGTTAATAGAAATGTTATCCCTACAGACAAAAATCAGAAGATACAACTAACGATTTACTATAAAACCAAGAAAACGGCTAACCTACTCATGAGAAACTCTCCAGACACAAAGCAGAACGCTTTGAAAGAGACAAACGTCGTCTATGCCTTCAAATGTCCTCTTGGGGACTGTAAGCCCCAAAAAACTCAGTATATAGGCAAGACAACAACATCTCTTTCCAGGCGTTTAACAATGCATAAGCAACATGGCTCCATTAAGGAACATATAATCTCTTCCCACAACCAAACCATCACCAGAGAAATCTTACCAAACAACACAGAAATCATTGATAGATACAGCGACAGCAGGCGGCTTGACATCTGCGAGGCACTACACATCAAGAAGTCAACACCAGCAATCAACAGCCAATTAACGCACAACTATATTCTACCCACTTCAAGACTCCGCTCCAATATAGAAACATCAAGAAATATGGGCCAATAGGCCTTCTGCAGTTCTATTGGGACCCGACTTCTACTTCTACAAATCTATACCCCGTTTTCCATGTTCTGTTTTTCACCCACTAATGTATTACATCACCTCACCCAATGCAGGTATAAGAGCCAATGTTTGTTTCATAAAAGCATAAGTTGTGTAGATAAACTAAAAGTCTTTGAAAATGTAATAAGTTTTACGAAACGCGCTCAAGTGTCGCGTCAGACTAGAAATAAAGAATGAATTTTGGAGAATTGATTTTTAATTTACCGTCATCAGTAAAAAGAAACATAAGGAAAATTGAGAAAATTCGTGTTAGAATTATTAATCTTACTTTTTCGGTCATATTTAATAACATATATATATATATATATATATTATATATATATATATATATATATATATATATATATATATATATATATATATATAATATATATATATATATATATATATATANTTCCTTCCATGCCTTTAACGCTTGTAGGTTTTCCAGTATACACTTCTGTCAGTATGCAGGTTATCTTGAGATGATTTCGGGGCTTTTTTAGTGTCCCCGAGGCCCGGTCCTTGACCAGGCCTCCACCCCCAGGAAGCAGCCCGTGACAGCTGACTAACACCCAGGTACCTATTTTACTGCTAGGTAACAGGGGGGCATAGGATGAAATAAACGCTGCCCATTGTTTCTCGCCGGCGCCTGGGATCGAACCCAGGACTACAGGATCACAAGTCCCGCGTGCTGTCCGCTGGACCGACCGGCTCCCTGACGGTCGGGCTTCTTTTATTCATCACAAGAAGATTTTAGTTCGAGGCTTGGGTGTGTTGGATTAAGTCCGCCAGTAGCAGAACTTGAGCAATTCAGTATGTGAGCTAATAGAAGCCTGTTGGTTGAGGAAAAGGAAAATTTTGCGATGGTCCTAATGATAATTCGCGAGATAATTAATACTGTATCATTTCTACATCTCTAGATATCAGGAAATAGTGTATTGCATTCCAGTCTAAGCAGAGAACCGACACAGTCCAGGACAAAGAGAATGATGGGGTCGAAGCACGCTGAAAATGTTACGTGTTTAGTTACCGACTGTCGTATCTCTCACAGGTGGTCGTCCTCGCCTGTCTGGCCGCCGCCGCCGTCGCCGCCCCTCAGGGGGATGAACAACAAGTTAAGCTAATGAAGTACGAGCACAACTACTCCAGCGGTGGTACATTCAACTACGCCATCGAGGCCGACAACGGCATCAGCGTGTCTGTCTCCGGCTCCCCGGGCACCGCCGGCCAGGTCAACAAGCGGGGCTTCTATACGTAAGATCATAGGGGCACAGAATTCATTTGTCTCTTTTCATTTTTAAGAGCATAAGAATTTAGGAAATTGCTGAAGACCTATTGGACAATGCAAAGCACTTAGTATATGTATCTCCACCGAAACTCACTCATATATATATATATATATATATATATATATATATATATATATATATATATATATATATATATATATATATATATATTATATATATATATATATATATATATATATATATATATATTAGCTGAACCCGGCCACGGGTTGCTGTGGCTCAGCAACCTTCCTCTGTCTCCCAGTCCTCCTCACCATTCCCTCCTTTCCCATCCCTTTGTCTTCCTAACCATTCCTCACTCCCCTGTCCCCTCTTCCTCCCTACCATCCCCCACTCCTCTTTCCCTTTGTCCTCCCAACAATTATCCATTCCCCTCGTCCCCACCATCTCCAACTCCCCGTCCCCTCGTCCTCCCCACCATTACCCCCCCCCCTCTCCTTTCCCCACGTTCTCTCCACCATCTCCCATTCCCATCTCCTGTCCTCCCCAAAATTCCCCACTCCCTCGTCCAATGCATTCCCAAATGATCTGATGTTCCCGTCACTGAAATATAAGAAAAACAGTTAAAAAAGCGAAATGAAAAACAATGAAAAAAATATATATAAACTATACTCATGAAATGAACGGTATGGTAAACAACACAACTCAATTCCAATGCAATATCACACAAAATAATGAAATAAAAATGAAAATAAATCAAAATCTATGAAAATTCTATTTATCAATGAAATTGGAAACATTGAAATGGAACCTTAACATATTTAGTATAGCGTGTGTTGCTCTTACGTGCAACAGATGGCACTGTTTCTTAAAAAGAGGATTTCTTTACCTGTCACAGGTGTGGCAACTATACTTATACATACGAAATGAACGGTATGATAAACAACACAGCTCAATTCCAACACAATATCACACAAAATAATTAAATCAAAATGAAAATAAATCGAAATCTATGAAAATTATATTTATCAATGAAATCGGAAACATTTAAATGGAATGGTAACATATTTAGTATAACGTGTGTTGCTCTTACATGCAACAGATGGTGCTGTTTAAAAAAAAAGCATGTTTCTACCTGTCAAAGGTGTGACATCTATATAGTAGTTATAAAAGCATGCACATATTCGAATGGAACATAGTGTCAAATTTTCAAAGCTTTTATGAAGAACTTTCAGAGATTACAGCGTGTGTCGCAGTTACATCCAACAGATGGCGCTGTTTTCCAAAACGAACATGTTATTACCTGTCACAGGTGTGGCATTTATATAGTAGGTATATCAAATCTCAAACACATGCGTATTCGAATGAAACTTTGTGTCAAAATTTCAAAGCAATCGGTAAGGAGGTTTCAGAGATTTCCCTCACATGTAAAGCACTGTTTAAAAAAACATGTTTTCACCTGTCACAGACGTGACATCTATATAGTAGGTATATCAAAAACACGCATGTATTTGAATGGAACGTTATGTCAAAATTTCAAAGCAATCGGTGAAGAACTTTCAGAGATTAGCGATTTTGAACAAAACGAACAATACATTTTTATTTATATAGATTTGCATCTATTCAATAGAACGAACGTGTTTGAACTTTACTGTCACTTTTAAATCGGGTTTAAACTTATTAAATTTATAAATCAATGTTTGTTTATAATTTGTTACCATGAGTATGGACATTATCCATGCTTTCCTGCTTTCTCAGGTACATCCTCGAAGACGGGACTCCGTATCATGTTCACTTCATCGCCGACGAAAATGGCTTCCGGATAGAGTCCGACCTCACCGACAGGCTGAAATCTCGGTCACTTATTGAGACCCCAGCCGGGGCCCGACGCTCTCCAACACCTTTACTTCCTTCCATAACCAACACGCTCACAGCCGACTCCCAAGACGTCCCGAAACCCGTGCTGGAAGACAATGAACCAAAACCCGTGCTGGAGGTCGATGTACCAGAACCCGTGCTGGAAGTCGATGTACCAGAACCTGTGCTGGAAGACGATGTACCAGAACCAGTACTGGAAGACAATGTACCAAAACCCGTGCTGAAGGTCGATGTACCAGAACCCGTGCTGGAAGTCGATGTACCAGAACCTGTGCTGGAAGACGATGTACCAGAACCCGTGCTGGAAGACGAGGGCACTTTACCCAGTTTGCCGTAAACCAACTCGAACTCATAAACAATAGCCAAATGCTCATTAATCCAGCAACCATTCCCATGTTTGGGTTGACGGGGCTAAGATCGTTGTCGCCTCTCAACAACAACAACCACCCCATGTTTATGAATGAAAACACTTTACACCTGATACAATACACTGCTGATTACATTTGAACTTTCTTGAACAGAGCTTCGTTAACTTCCTTCTTTCGAACCATGCCTCTCTAAATGTTTCACCTATGTACTGCATTTGCAAATACCTATTAACAGCATAAAAAAATGTAACGCAGACGTAACTATGCACAAAATTCTAAAATATAATAATATTTACTTATAACTGATTTTTTTTATAACGACACAGAACGTTAAAATGGGAACGGTCGCAGCTTGGATGAGCAAGGTCTGAGGATGGTTTGCTGACATGCATGGCATTCATTATGAGATGCTTCGCCATCTTCCTCCGTGCACGTCTCAGTATTTACTGAGTCTGTATAATCGTGTCTGGGAGTCGTCGTCAGTCCCTGAGGACTGGCTCGATGCCATTGTCCTCTCAATTCGGAAACGAGGGTCTCTTGGGACATCCCCTAAGGACTTCTGCCCTATTGCCCCCACGAGATGTGTCTGCAAATTCTTTGAAGGTATGGTTAATGTTCGTCTGATGTGGTTCTTAGAACACTATCACCACCTCTCCCCTTCTCAATTTGGTTTTCGCAAGTGCCGCAGCACAATGTCCTGGTGATCTTGGAGGTCTATATTCGTCCTGCTTTTGCTGCGAAGACCTCCGTTGTCACCGTCCTTTTTGACCTGTAAAAGGCTTAAGACATCACTTGGCAGTATCATACGCTGTCCCAACTTCATTCTTTTGGCCATCGTGGTAATCCCCCTCTCTTTCTCCAGAGCTTCCTCTCTCGTCGTTCCTTTCGAGTGAGGCTCAGTGCCACTCTCTCTGCCTCTTTTCGGCAATACGAGGGTGTGCCCCAAGGTAGTGTTCTGAGCACTGCTCTTTTTCTGGTTGCCCTTAATGGCCTTTTTCCTCTCTTCCTTCTGGCGTCTTCTCCGCTCTCTATGTCGACGATCTTACCCTTTGCTGTCAGGGTGATGATTCGCTTCTCCTTCAACGGCGGCTTCAACTTGCGATTGATGCCGTGTCGTCTTGGGCCACCGATCATGGCTTCAGGTTCTCTACGTCTAAGACATGTGCTATGACTTTTACTCGGAAGCGTGTCGTTCTTCGTCCTTCTTTGTCGCTTTATGGTCAACCCCTTGTGTACAAGGATTCCTGTAAGCTTTTGGGGTTAATCTTTGACACTCGTTTGCCTTAGTCGGCCCATATCTCTTACCTACGAGTTGAATGCTCTGAAGCCCTTATCCTCCTTAAGGTTTTGTCGCATACTTCTTGGGGAGCGGATAGGCGCACTCACTCCTAGCTTCACATTCCTCTCTTGTCATGTCTAAACTCGATTATCTAGTCCTGGGGCCCATTCAGGCTTGTTTGCATTTGTGTTCCTCACGTGTTGCCCCAAAAAATGAGGTGATTTGATTAAATGGTATGCCCAAGATTACCATCCGAGTGCCGGCGGGGAAGTGGTTCATATAGCTCCGGCTATCACTTCCTTTTGTCCGGTCGTGATGGTCAAGCGGATTAAGGCGTCCCTGTACATACCAGTTGCGTTGCTCCTGGCAGTATGGGTTCGAGTCACTTCTGGGGTGTGAGTTTTCAGTTGTATCTAGTCCTGGGGACCATTCAGGCTTGTTTGCATTTGTGTTCCTCACGTGTTGCCCCAAAAATGAGGTGATTTGATAAAATGCTATGCCCAAGATTACCATCTGAGTGCCGGCGGGGAAGTGGTTCATATAGCTCCGGTATCACTTCCTTTTGTCCAGTCGTGATGGTCAAGCGGATTAAGGCGTCCCTGTACATACCAGTTGCGTTGCTCCTGGCAGTATGGGTTCGAGTCACTTCTGGGGTGTGAGTTTTCAGTTGAATCTAGTCCTGGGGACCATTCAGGTTGTTTGCATATTGTGTTCCTCACGTGTTGCCCCAAAAAATGAGGTGATTTGATAAAATGCTATGCCCAAGATTACCATCCGAGTGCCGGCGGGAAGTGGTTCATATAGCTCCGGCTATCACTTCCTTTTGTCCGGTCGTGATGGTCAAGCGGATTAAGGCGTCCCTGTACATACCAGTTGCGTTGCTCCGGGAGTATGGGTTCGAGTCACTTCTGGGGTGTGAGTTTTCAGTTGTATCTAGTCCTGGGGACCATTCAGGCTGTTTGCATATATATATATATATATTCATATATATATATATATCTATAATATATATATATAAATATATATATATATATATATATATATATATATATATATAATATATATATATATATATATATATATATATATATATATATAATATATATATATATATATATATATATATATATATATATATATATATATATATAATATTACATATATATATATATATATATATATATATATATATATATATATATATTATTATATATATATATATATATATCATCAGTTGTATCTTCTGATTTCTGTCTGTAGGGACAACGTTTCTATTAATAGAAACGTTATCCCTACAGACAGAAATCAGAAGATACAACTAACGATTTACTATAAAACCAAAAAAACGGCCAGCCTACTCATGAGAAACTCTCCAGATACAAAGCAGAACGCTTTAAAAGAGACCAACGTCGTCTATGCCTTCAAATGCCCACTTGGGGACTGTAAGCCTCAAAGAACTCAGTATATAGGCAAGACAACAACATCTCTTTCCAGGCGATTAACGATGCATAAGCAACAGGGCTCCATTAAATAACATAAAATCTCTTCGCACAACCAGACCATCACGAGAGAAATCTTAGCAAACAACACAGAACTCATCGATAGATACAGCGATAGCAGGCGGCATGACATCTGCGAGGCACTACACATCAAGAAGTCAACACCAGCAATCAAAAGCAATTGATGCGCAACTATATTCTACCACTTGAGACCCCGCTCATTATAGAAGCACAGAAACAGGGGCCAATAGGCCATTTGCCAGTTACTTCCATCCTAACTCTCAATTTACCAATTAAACCCATTGTTCGTGTTCTGCCGTGTGTTGAAGTTTTGTTCACCTCATCCAAAACTGTTGAACCATATCACCTCACCCAAAATGACGGGTATAAAATGAAAGCTGTTTAAATCATAAGCAGTAAGTAAGAACTCTGTTTAGTGTTTGCAGCATTATAGTTGTGTGTGCGTAAACTAAAAGTTTACTAGTGGTTATGCGTGGTGGTTATGTTTACTAGGGTTATGCGTCCCACCAGTGTTGAATAGTTTATCCTTGTTTACCCCGGTCGATCCACTGAGGATTTTGTAGGTTGTGATCATGTCTCCCGTACTCTTCTGTCTCCAGTGTCGTAAGTTGCATTTTCCGGCACATTGCGTGTGGTGTGTGTGGGTGTGGTGTGTGTGTGTGTGTGTGTGTGTGTTGTGTGTGTGTGTGTGTGTGGTTGTGTTGTGTGGGTTGTTGTTGCATATATAAATGTAGCAAAGTTGAGATTAGAAACAAAGGGAAAAGCCTCGCTGTCAGGGCGTCGTCAACAGTTGTAGCTTACTGACGATACCCTGGTAATTGTGCGTACTAAGGCAATGTTTTCTCTTATGCTGATGATCATTTTCAACTCCCACCGACCAACAGGCTATTGCAAATTGCGAGAAGTGCTGTGAATGACATAGTGTGAGTAACAGAACCGTACATTTCATCTGCCAATGTAGTTTTGAACGTATCAGGGGCATATGTATCCTCAAAAGATCCACTTTTAATTTTTTGTGATGCTAGTAGAGACTTGAAAGTCAGAATAAATGTTATAATCAGTGAATTTGGTCATCTGGATACTTGGTCAATTGTAAATTTATTAAGTGCCCGAGCGTGTATGGATGCGAACTAAAGGACTACGGAAAATGCTGACCATAAAAAGCTAAATTGAAATGGAGGAAGTTCATAGCAGATCTCTTGGAGATCCATCTTCGCACTCATTGCAATCTCGTGCCTGGCCTG
>WNGS01163002.1:13526441-13571440 GCA_020271785.1 Procambarus virginalis | reverse complement strand
TTTACCGCTTGAATCCGTGTAGTTCAGTGGTAACAACATCACTTAGGCGCTTCCTGACAACGATTTGGTGCCTGGGTTAGCATCTTGGTGGAAAGGATTGACTGGGTGCCAATCCTTAAATGTCAGACTTCTTTTACCCAGCATTGAATATGGTACACTGGTAAATTGATTTGCGGGTTGATTATGTGAATTAATTTTAATAAGCACCTGCTCGAAAACGTCATATGTCAGTCAGTGTGCTGTACACAAATGAAACAAATGAAATAACATAATAAGAACAGGAAGCATAAGGTGATGACAATTAATAATAATTATGATAATGAAACAAAAATATTAATAATAATGAAACCATCGTATAATAATAATGTTGAAATAAATAATGATGAAATATAATAATAATGTGAATTATAATATTAATATAATAATTGAAAGAGATAATAATAATAATGATGAATTATATAATAATAAATGAATTAAATAATAATAATGATGAATAAATAATAATAATATAATGATGAATTAAATAATAATAATAATAATAATAATGAATTAAATAATAATAATAATAATGATGAATTAAATAATAATAATAATAATGATGAAATAAAATAATTGAAAAACAAATAATAATAATAATGAAATAAATAATAGTAATGTCAAAATAAAACGATGCAAAGGGAATTTCGCTACTTTAATTCAACGTAAGTTCTGGTGTGGACTAGAACTTGTGACCATGAGAATCCTGTAGTCGCGGGTTCGAGTCACCTCAGAGTTGCAGTTGATTATCTCAGTAATAACGATGAAATAAATAATAAAAACATTTATGAAAATAATAATATTGAGACAAATATTGATCAAATCATCCAGCTGGAGGTCTAGTTGACACGGACTAACAACCAAGAGAATTCCAACCACAGACGCTAACGATTGGACCATGTCTTGGAAAAGCCATGCAAGCCTTTCTCGGGTGTTGGTAACGTAATTCATCCATCGTACACTCCAACGTCAGATACTCAGATAAATCACATTAACACAGTGGTCAGTGACCTGGATTCTCTCGGTCACGGGTTTTAGTCACCTCGAAGCTGCAGGTGATTTTCTTATTGGTATATATCACATTAATGTGTGTGTGGTGGTAATAGGGTTTACATATAATTACATTATTGTGATTTCTTTGTTATAAAAAATAATAATGACTTTTCTGATGAAACAAATAATGGTAATGAAAAAATGAATAATAATAATGATAATGAAATAAATACACAAATAGTAATAATGATGAATCAAATAATAATAATATTGATCATTATAATTGATCAATACTAATATTTACCGCTTGAATCCGTGTAGTTCCAGTGGTAATACACTCACTAGGCGCTTCCTGAACGCTTTGGCCTGGGTTAGCATCTTGGCTGGAAAGGATTGACTGGGTGCCAATCCTTAAATGTAGCTTCTGTTTACCCAGCATTGAATAGGTACCTGGTAAATTGATTTAGCGGGTCATATTATTGTGAAAATTAATAAGACCTGCTCGAAACGCAATGCATGCTAGTGGCTGTACAAAACTGAAAACAAATGAAAAAAATAATAAGAACAGGAACAATAATGGTGATGAAACAATTAATAATAATTATGATAATGAAACAAAATATATTAATAATAATGAAACCATCGTAATAATAATAATGTTGAAATAAATAATGATGAAAAATAATAATGATGAATTATAAATTAATATTAATAATGAAATGAATAATAATAATAATGATGAATTAAATAATAATAATAATAATGATGAATAAAAATAATAATAATGATGAATTAAATAATAATAATGATGAATTAAATAATAATAATAATAATGATGAATTAAATAATAATAATAATAATGATGAATTAAATAATAATAATAATAATGATGAATTAAATAATAATAATAATAATGATGAAATAAAAATAATTGAAAAACAAATAATAATAATGAAATAAATAATAATAATGTCAAAATAATAACGATGCAAAGGGAAATTTCGCTACTTTAATTCAACGTAAGTTCTGGTGTGACTAGAACCTGTGGCCATGAGAATCCTGTTAGTCGCGGGTTCGAGTCACCTCAGAGTTGCAGTTGATTATCTCAGTAATAACGATGAAATAAATAATAAAAACATTTATGAAAATAATAATATTGAGACAAATATTGATCAAATCATCCAGCTGGAGGTCTTAGTTGACACGGACTAACAACCAAGAGAATTCCAACCACAGACGCTAACGATTGGACCATGTCTTGGAAAAGCCATGCAAGCCTTTCTCGGGTGTTGGTAACGTAATTCATCCATCGTACACTCCAACGTCAGATACTCAGATAAATCACATTAACACAGTGGTCAGTGACCTGGATTCTCTCGGTCACGGGTTTTAGTCACCTCGAAGCTGCAGGTGATTTTCTTATTGGTATATATCACATTAATGTGTGTGTGGTGGTAAAAGGGTTTACATATAATTACATTATTGTGATTTCTTTCTTATAAAAAATAATAATGATTTTTCTGATGAAACAAATAATGGTAATGAAAAAATGAATAATAATAATGATGATGAAATAAATAAACAAATAGTAATAATGATGAATTAAATAATAATAATATTGATCATTATAGTTGAATATTGATTATAATTCATCAATACTAATATTTACCGCTTGAATCCGTGTAGTTCCAGTGGTAAAACACTCACCAGGCGCTTCCTGAACGCTTTGGCCTGGGTTAGCATCTTGGCTGGAAAGGATTGACTGGGTGCCAATCCTTAAATGTAGCTTCTGTTTACCCAGCATTGAATAGGTACCTGGTAAAATGATTTAACGGGTCATATTATTGTGAAAATTAATAAGACCTGCTCGAAACGCAATGCATGCTAGTGGCTTTACAAGAATGTAACAACTCTTGAAAAAAATAATGATGAAATAAATAATAAGAACTGGAAGATTAAGGTTGATGAAACAAATAATAATAATTAGGATAATGAAACAAAAATAATAATAATGAAACCATAGTAATAATAATAATATTGAAATAAATAATAAAGAAATATATAATAATAATGATGAATTTTATAATAATAATAATGATGAAATAAATAATAATAATGATGAATTAAATAATAATAATAACGATGAAATAAAAATAATAGAGAAACAAATAATAATAATGAAATAAAAAATAAATAATGTCAAAACAATAACGATGCACAGGGGTAATTACGCTACTTTAATTCAACTTAAGTTCTGGTGTGACTCGAACCTGTAACCATGAGAATCCTGTTAGTCGCGGGTTCGAGTCACCTCAGAATTGCAGTTCATTATCTCAATAATAATGATGAAACAAATAATAATAATGAAACATATGATAAGAACAGTTATGAAACGAATAATAATACAATTATGAAACAAATAATAATAATAATGAAACAAATATTGATCAAATCATCTAGCGGGTGGTTTTTGGTGACTCGAACCCGTGCCTAAGAGAATTTGAACCACATACTCAAACGATTGGACCATGTCTTGGAAAAGCCATGCATGCCTTTCTCGGGTGTTGGTAACGTCATTCATCCATCATACACTCCAACGTCAGATACTCAGATAAATCACATTAACACAGTGGCCAGTGACCTGGATTCTCTCGGTCACGGGTTCGAGTCACCTCGAAGCTGTAGGTGATTTTCATATTGGTATATATCACATTAGTGTGTGTGGTGGTAATAGGGTCTACATATAATTACATTTTTGTGATTTCTTTGTTATAAAAAATAATAATGACCTTTTAGAGGAAACAAATAATGGTAATGAAAAAATGAATAATAATAATGCTAATGAAAAAAATACACAAATAGTAATAATGATGAATCAAATAATAATAATATTGATCATTATAATTGATTATAATTGATCAATACTAATATTTACCGCTTGAATCCGTGTAGTTCCAGTGGTAAAACACTCACCAGGCGCTTCCTGAACGCTTTGGCCTGGGTTAGCATCTTGGCTGGAAAGGATTGACTGGGTGCCAATCCTTAAATGTAGCTTCTGTTTACCCAGCATTGAATAGATACCTGGTAAAATGATTTAGCGGGTCATATTATTGTGAAAATTAATAAGACCTGCTCGAAACGCAATGCATGCTAGTGGCTGTACAAAAATGTAACAACTCCTGAAAAAAATAATAATGAAATAAATAATAAGAACAGGAAGAATAATGGTGATGAAACAATTAATAATAATTAGGATAATGAAACAAAAATAATAATAATAATGAAACCATCGTAATAATAATAATGTTGAAATAAATAATGATGAAATAAATAATGATGAAATAAATAATAATGATGAATTATGAATGAAATAATATTAATAATGAAATGAATAATAATAATAATGATGAATTAAAAAATAATAATAATAATGATGAATTAAATAATAACAATAATAATGATGAATTAAATAATAATAATAATAATGATGAAATAAAAATAATTGAGAAACAAATAATAATAATGAAATAAATAATAATAATGTCAAAATAATAACGATGCAAAGGGAAATTTCGCTACTTTAATTCAACGTTAGTTCTGGTGTGACTAGAACTTGTGACCATGAGAATCCTGTTAGTCGCGGGTTCGAGTCACCTCAGAGTTGCAGTTGATTATCTCAGTAATAACGATGAAATAAATAATAAAAACATTTATGAAAATAATAATATTGAGACAAATATTGATCAAATCATCCAGCTGGAGGTCTTAGTTGACACGAACTAACAACCAAGAGAATTCCAACCACAGACGCTAACGATTGGACCATGTCTTGGAAAAGCCATGCAAGCCTTTCTCGGGTGTTGGTAACGTAATTCATCCATCGTACACTCCAACGTCAGATACTCAGATAAATCACATTAACACAGTGGTCAGTGACCTGGATTCTCTCGGTCACGGGTTTTAGTCACCTCAAAGCTGCAGGTGATTTTCTTATTGGTATATATCACATTAATGTGTGTGTGGTGGTAATAGGGTTTACATATAATTCCATTATTGTGATTTCTTTGTTATAAAAATAATAATGACTTTTCTGATGAAACAAATAATGGTAATGAAAAAATGAATAATAATAATATAATGAAAAATAAATACAAAAGTAGTAATAATGATGAATCAAATAATAATAATATTGATCATTATAATGATCAATACTAATATTTACCGCTTGAATCCGTGTAGTTCCAGTGGTAAAACACTCACCAGGCGCTTCCTGAACGCTTTGGCCTGGGTTAGCATCTTGGTTGGAAAGGATTGACTGGGTGCCAATCCTTAAATGTAGCTTCTGTTTACCCAGCATTGAATAGGTACCTGGTAAAATGATTTAGCAGGTCATATTATTGTGAAAATTAATAAGACCTGCTCGAAACGCAATGCATGCTAGTGGCTGTACAAAAATGTAACAACTGAAAAAAATAATGATGAAATAAATAATAAGAACAGGAAGAATAATGGTGATGAAACAATTAATAATAATTATGATAATGAAACAAAAATATTAATAATAATGAAACCATTGTAATAATAATAATGTTGAAATAAATAATGATGAAATAAATAATAATGATGAATTATAAATTAATATTAATAATGAAATGAATAATAATAATAATAATGAATTAAATAATAATAATAATGATAAATAAATAATAATAATAATAATGATGAATTAAATAATAATAATAATAATGATGAAATAAAACTAATTGAAAAACAAATAATAATAATGTCAAAATAATAACGATGCAAAGGGAAAATCGCTACTTTAATTCAACGTAAGTTCTGGTGTGACTAGAACCTGTGGCCATGAGAATCCTGTTAGTCGCGGGTTCGAGTCACTTCAGAGTTGCAGTTGATTATCTCAGTAATAACGATGAAAAATAATAATAAAAAAATTTATGAAAATAATAATATTGAGACAAATATTGATCAAATCATCCAGCTGGAGGTCTTAGTTGACACGAACTAGCAACCGGAGAATTCCAACCACAGACACTAACGATTGGACCTTGTCTTGGAAAAGCCATGCAAGCCTTTCTCGGGTGTGGTAACGTAATTCATCCATCGTACACTCGAACGTCAGATACTCAGATAAATCACATTACCACAGTGGTCAGTGACCTGGATTCTCTCGGTCACGGGTTTTAGTCACCTCGAAGCTGCAGGTGATTTTCTTATTGGTATATATCACATTAATGTGTGTGTGGTGGTAATAGGGTTTACATATAATTACATTATTGTGATTTCTTTGTTATAAAAAATAATAATGACTTTTCTGATGAACAAATAATGGTAATGAAAAAATGAATAATAATAATGAATGAAATAAATACACAAATAGTAATAATGATGAATCAAATAATAATAATATTGATCATTATAATTGATCAATACTAATATTTACCGCTTGAATCCGTGTAGTTCCAGTGGTAAAACACTCACTAGGCGCTTCCTGAACGCTTTGGCCTGGGTTAGCATCTTGGCTGGAAAGGATTGACTGGGTGCCAATCCTTAAATGTAGCTTCTGTTTACCAGCATTGAATAGGTACTGGTAAATTGATTTAGCGGGTCATATTATTGTGAAAATTAATAAGACCTGCTCGAAACGCAATGCATGCTAGTGGCTGTACAAAAATGAAACAAATGAAATAAATAATAAGAACAGGAAGAATAATGGTGATGAAACAATTAATATAATTATGATAATGAAACAAAAATAATAAAATAATGAAACCATCGTAATAATAATGTTGAAATAAATAATGATGAAAATAATAATAATGATGAATATAAATTAATAATAATATGAAATGAATAATAATAATAATGATGAATTAAATAATAATAATAATAATGATGAATTAAATAATAATAATAATGATGAATTAAATAATAATAATGATGAAATAAAAATAATGAGAAACAAATAATAATAATGAAATAAATAATAATGTCAAAATATAACGATGCAAAGGGAATTTCGCTACATTAATTCAACGTAAGTTCTGGTGTGATTAGAACCTGTGGCCATGAGAATTCTGTTAGTCGCGGGTTCGAGTCACCTCAGAGTTGCAGTTCATTATCTCAATAATAATGATGAAAAAATAATAATAATAGAAACATGTGATAAGAACATTTATGAAACAAATAATAAATCAATTATGAAACAAATATTGATCACATCAACTAGCGGGTGGTGTTGGTGTCTCGAACCCGTGCCCAAGAGAATTTGATCCACAGACACAACCGATTGGACCAAGGCTGGAAAAGCCATGGAAGCTTTTTCGGGTGTAGGTAACGTAATTCATCCGTCGTACACTCCAACGCCCGATACTCAGATAAGGCACATTAACACAGTGGTCAGTTACCTGGATTCTCTCGGTCACGGGTTCGAGTCACCTCGAAGCTGCAGGTAATTTTCTTATTGGTATATATCACATTAATGTGTGTGTGGTGTTTACATATAATTACATTATTGTGATTTCTTTTTTATAAAAAATAATAATGATTTTTCTGATGAAACAAATAATGGTAATGAAAAAATGAATAATAATAATGATGATAAAATAAATAAACAAATAGAAATAATGATGAATCAAATAATAATAATAATGATCTTTATAATTGATCAATACTAATATTTACCGCTGGAATCCATGTAGTTCCAGTGGAAAAACATCACCAGGCGCTTCGTGAACGCTTTGGCATGGGATCGCATCTTGGCTGGAGATGATTGACTGGGTGCCAATCCTTAAATGTAGCTGCTGTTTACCCAGCATTGGAATAGGTACTGGTAAAATGATTTAACGGGTCATATTATTTGAAAATTAATAAGACGTGCTCGAAAACACAATGCATGCTAGTGGCTTTACAATAATGTAACAACTCCTAAGAAAAATAATGATGAAATAATAATAAGAACAGGAAGATTAATGATGACGAAACAAATAATTTTAATTAGGATAATTAAACCAAAATAATAATACTGAAACCATAGTAATAATAATAATATTGAAAATAAATAATAATGAAATACATAATATATTGAATTATATAATAATAATTATAATAATAATAATGAATTAAATAATAATAATAATGATGAAATAAAAATAATAAACAAATAATAATAATGAAATAAAAATAAAATAATGTCAAAACATTGTCAATTGTTAATATTACATACACATGTACGACATATATATATACATACATGTACGAGAATACACTTATACATACCAACAATCTTTTTATATCACAATCGATTCACAGGAGTTTATCTTGAGATGATTTCGGGGCTTTTTTTTTTAGTGTCCCCGCGGCCCGGTCCTCGACCAGGCCTCCACCCNCATGTTTGTCTCTTTTCTCCCATTCTATCTTCCCGTGGTTGAAGTCTCCCATTATTAGTAGTCCGGATCCGTCCCTACTAGCGACATAAGCTGCTCTCTTTATTATGTTTTGGGGTTGCCGTGTTGTTTCTATCATATTCCTGTCTGCGGCTTCTGTCCAGAAGAAGAATTTTTGTGGGGTTATATATATATTACAGCTACTGTACGGTTTTTTCCCTCATATGACTATACATGACTACTACTGTGTGTGTGTTTGTGTGTGTGGTGTGTGTGTGTGTGTGTGTGTGTGCGTGTGTGTGTGGCGTGTGTGTGTGTGTGTGTGTGTGTGTGTGTGTGTGTGTGTGTGGTGTGTGTGTGTGTGTGTGTGTGTGTGTGTGTGTGGTGTGTGTGTGTGTGTGTGTGTGTGTGTGTGTGTGTGTTTGTGTTGTGGTGTTTGTCTCCCTCTCCTACACTCTCCATGACCGTCTTCCCCTCAAATATAAAAAGATAAGGTATCAGTGTTGTAAGTGCCAGACGTGCCAATAACTGAGAGAGGACACATTCTCTCGTTCAAACATGACTCTTGACCTCAAATATTCTGGAAAGCCCTCCTCCTCCCCCTCCCGGTATATCACGAGGTTATGTTGTCCCATGTTTAAATGCTCAGTCATTTGTTGACAAGGTTTATTTACTCAACTACGTATTTGTTTTTATAATAATATTGTGAGTTCCATTCATCTAAAGATGTAAGAGTTTGTTGTGTATTATTCACATGTGATTGTCTGGCCTCCCTAGATGCGAGCATTACCGATCCACTAACGACGAACTTAAAGGCATTGCAACCAGAAGTTCAACTGAACTCACATGGCGTTCAGAAGGCAGGTAGCTACAATCTAAGTAATAAATATAATAAATAAATGAATAAATGTTTATTCAGGTAAAAGTACATACATTAAAAATGAGTTACAAACAGAATGATGGATTTCTAGATACAGTTTGTACATAATATGCCTAAAGCCACTAATACAAAACAGGAAGTTTTACATGATACTCGTTCACACTCCGTTTTAGGCAATAATATCCCAAACCTTCCGTCCAGACAATTCTAGCTGAAATCACAATAGCGTGACATAGGTTGCCTTTGCCTTTATGTGTCCACTTGGGGACTGTCAACCTCTACGATCTCAGTATATAAGCAAGGTCAGAGATATCATGACCAACATTACCGAAATAATCGACAGACATAAAGAAAATATAAAAGAAGATATATTTGAGTTCGTACATATCACTCTCATCCAACTATCAACAACCAGCTTAGTCTTAGCTGGATGTACCTTACATTCTTACACCACACCTACTGCCTCAGCCGACATCGACAATGTAAGCTGTCATTTCACCATCTAAAACAACAAAATGTTATGAAACCACAATAGTTAAAGAGTGTCATATCTGTGGAACAGTTGCAGAAATGCCACTATTACATTACTTACAAGAATGTAAAGCAACTGAAGCTGTGCGCAACAAACTCAAAATTCTACCAACAAGAGCAGCTGCATTAAATGCAAAATTCACAGCGAATACAATGGTTCAAAAACAGCAGTTGAAGAATGGGACACACTAGCGAACACTGTGCATCTATATCCGCCACCAAGATAATGTTATTTTAACGAAAGACTAAAACCAGTGCGAAACGAAGGAAACTCTTTCTTCATTAAAACTTTGACCCAAATATCACAGTAACAAGGTTATCGTGAATAAGCGAACTCAGTTACGAGCTCACTATAGCCCGTGCTACATGGCATTTTGTTCCGAGTTGCTGAATAAAAAACAACAACAGGAATGTTATGAAATACACAGTGACCCAGAGACACTTCAAGATATTACCCGACCATAGATTACATTCACTCCAAACGTCTACCACCTACGGGCTACTTGGAGTTGCCTGCGTAGTCTACTACGTTCCGAGTAGCTGAATCTAAAAGAACAACAACATCCTCTCTGCCCGTACCTTCCGTACCATCAAAAAAATGTTATCATGGTGTCTCCTGTGCCAGGTTATACTACAGTTACAGCCCCGCTCCGGTGTCAGGTAAGTCCACTACGGGCTCACAATGTAACATTCTTGCTACATGGACATTTCGTTCTGAGTAGCTAAATCTAAAACAAGATCCTCTCTTCTATCACACGACTTGATAATGGTCCAGGACGAACCGAATGGTCGTAGTTTCTCCATTGGATGATCCATTGGTGTCTCCAGTGGTTTGGTTATCAATCTTCAGCCACGTTATTGTAACTCATCATCTGCATGTTAATGACATTTTCCTCTGCGTCAAGGACTTTCAAGAGTTTGGAAAAAATCAAGCGATTGCTTACCGATTTCTAAGTACTCCAATTCAGACATGAACTTAGTATCAACGGTGCACGCCCATTCATTGATGTAGACGTCGAGACCAGACACGCCACCTTCACCACTGAAGTCTACACGAAACTAACCAAAATTGGTATGTGTCTGTATGGCTTCAGCGAGTGCCCCTACCGATACAAGAGAAGTGTGATGAACTCTTACATACGTAGCGCTCTCACCCACTGTACAAACTGAGAAAAGGTACACAGAGAATATACGAGAAGTCTGTAAGCCCGAGCAAACAATGGATAAACTAACAAAGAAATAAACACCTGCATTAGGAAATATCTAGATTAATGGTACAGCTCTAACCAATCACACCATCAGACGCTCCCACCCATCAAGTTATATTATAAATCTACCATGAACACCCAATACGAGATAAATAAACGTACTGTGAAGGACATCATATCAAAGAGGAGTAAAAATCAGTTGACCATAACCAAAAACTTGAACTCATAATCTACTATAAGACCAAAAAGACAGCAGACTTAATAATGAAGTATAGCCAGAACAAAACAAGCGACCCTCTCCAGAAAGCTAACATGGTATACCAATACACTTGCTCCCCATGAAGGATGTAACCTTCGGTCAACTTATATATGCATGATCATTTCCAATCCTTCAAGAATGTTGACTTGTTGCCTACAAGCAGGAGCTGCAAAAAAACCCATATGCAAACTAATCACGATGTGGCGCTCACTATGAAAATGCTTGAGGATCACACAGATATACTTGGTTCTGCAACGGACGGCAAGAGATTATAAATTCTAGAGGCAATCCTCATGAAAGGTAAAGACCTAACTTCAACATACAAAACAACGACTCAGCATCATTACCAAAACTGAGACCTAGACTCCACCGAATGGAAGATGACATCATTCGCCAGTACCTGAGCTTCGGATTGACTTACCTAATCTGTACCTCACCTCTCCCTGACTTTATATATCTCCCTTACCATACATGCCAACACGGGAGACATCTCCCGTCACGCAGGGTGCAGTTGCACCTCCACAGATCTCCAGTATCAAGCTCTTGATATTGGTAATGGCTCAAAACGGCCACCACTTACGGGCTATTCATGTCCGTGCCACCTTTTGGGTGGCTTAATCTTCATCTTACATGCCAAGACGGGAGACATCTCCCGTCACGCAGGGTGCAGTCGCACCTCCACAGATCTCCAGTATCATCTATTGATACTGGTAATGGCTGAGAAGGGCCACCACTTACGGGCAATTCATGCCCGTGCCACCTTTAAGGTGGCTTAATCTTCATCAATCAATCAATCATCTACATGCTAAACACCATATCTCACCTGAAAGTGTTCCAGGTAGGAATGAAATGTTGTGCATATAATAATACCTCATATAGTCCTTCTTGTCATGTTTTATTTTCTTAAAACCCGGACAGATCATGAATTTCGGTAATCTATTCACCCAACTCGACGCTGATCCAAGGAAGATTGCCAAATGTATTGAATGCCTGTACAGTAAAATCTATATACAGTTACATAAAAAGGAAAAAGCGGTTCAAATCACAAAAGATTCCCTTGATTACTACTCACGATGAACGTAAAACTATCGAGAAATTGAATAACAATTTGATCATGCGATGGTTGTATATGGGATACTCAGGATTATCATAGTCATATAACTCTTATTTATTTATTGTATTTATTTATTTATATACAAGAAGGTACATTGGGTTTGAGAGAATACATAGCATAGTATTTACAATCTTGTAAAGCCACTAGTACGAGCAGCGTTTCGGGCAGGTCCTTAATCTAACAGATAATTTAAAGTAGGTAAATTCTAGCAGAATTAATAAAATGATAACAGATACATTGGAAGAAAAAAAATGAGATGAGAGAGATTAGTAAGTATAGTAAAGCACATTGGTATATTAAAGCTCTGATTGATTACATTGACAATTTGATTGGTAATTTAAACAAGATTAATAGACACCATATAGCAGATTGATAGCACATATAAGAAGATAGCAGTGATCACAATGGTAAAGATGTTCAGATTGGGTACATAAGGATTGGGAGATTGGGTAGCAATAGATACAGTGTAATTTTAAAGCAAAAGGTAAAAAACTATGAAGATGAAATTAGGTACTTTTTAGTTCTGTTTTTGAATGACGTAAAAGTTGGACAGCTTTTTAATTCATTAGGGAGTGAGTTCCATAGACTGGGTCCCTATATTTGCATAGAATGTTTACACAGATTAAGTTTGACTCTGGGGATATCAAAGAGATATTTATTTCTGGTGTGGTGATAATGGATCCTATTGCATCTGTCTATTGCTTCTACTGCAATAGGGGTCCTATTGCATCTTATTGAATGATTGTCGTTCATAGAATGGGAATTCCTAAATGCTAATTTATTTTCTGTGGTACGTAAGCCATTCTGATATTCGTCGTTGTTGAGCGTAAGGAGAGAGAGAAGTTCACTGTTGACGTTGGCTCTCTGAGTGCTTCGCGTCAGCCGTTAGTATCAACAATGAAAGCGGCTCACGTGATAAGACGTCCCTGAAAATACAGGATTTTGTTTAATATTCATTTTTATTTGCATGTAGAGGAGAGGGACGGGGGGGGGGAGGTAGAGGAGACATATTAAGAGAAGTACACTTATTATGTGATAACTGTTGGGGAGATTTTTATAGGTTTTGGTAGAGGGCAAACATACTCTTAAATTTTATGATATTTATTTAAGTCTTTCTTCTCAAACTTTCTGCCTTTTTTCTCTCACTCCAGCCTCACTTCCATCTTCTTCCCCAACTTTTTATGTCCGCTTACCATTGCCATTCACCCCATTCGCATTACTGATTTAAGTTTTTCTTTCTTAATCTATTTCCACTAATTTAAGTGAATACCCTCCTTGTCTATAACTACTTCTATCATCCAGCCTCATTTCCCTTCTCTCTATCTATCTATCTTTGCTCATATCATCCATTCCATCCCCTTTCCCTCTCAGTCTATCTCCACCCGTATCATCCACCCTCATCCTTCCATGTCTATCTCTTCTCTTATCATCCATCATCATCCCTCTCTGTCTATCTTCACCAGTAGCACCAATACTCGTCCCTCCCTTACTATATCCACACCAACCCTCCATCATTGTACCCCCTTCACCTTAGGTCCTTGACCACTGCAAGAGACCTTCGCTGCCTGTCCTGTGGGGGTACGGTGAGGGTATATATAGCTGGGGCCCTGTAGGTTGGTCAGCATTCTCAACTGACTCTCACACCGACAACATGAAGCTTGTGAGTACTGGCCATGACTGCTGTCTTTAGCCTCAGTCTCTTCAGTCTGAGGCTAAAAGAGACTCTCTCAGAGAGAGAGAGCATGGAAAACGACTGTAACACCTGCCGCTTTGATCATCATTCTTTTTTCTTATTTATATCTGCATTATCGCTCTTGTGGGTGCCATTCTTGGATGTGTGAATTCACGATTTAAATTCTCATTAGGCTCAAAGCTACTATTATCTTCAACCACTCTTTCCCCTATTATTCCTGCTGGTCTGTGAGTCTCTCTTCATCTATGTCTACGGCATTTTCTTGTATTCACGTCTGCCTAGGCTCTCATCCTGTATACTCATACCGTGCCAGGCTTGACAACGGCTGGCTGTGTGTCCTTACTCCCGGCGTTCCGGCCGATGTTTTCGCCAACAGTGAAAGTCATAATAGATTTTAATGATGCAATAACACGGCTTCTTGCTTTCTTTCTACGAGGGGAGGGCCGAAGGGGTGATAAGTAAAGAATTATCAAAGAAGGCGCCAAGCTAGAAAGACTATGTAGCACCAAGTAGGAGTGATAGGAATAGGCGGTGGGTGGGGAAGAAAAGGGGTAATGTGAGGAAGGGATGTGGGATGAATATCTGGGGTCGGAGGACAGGAGGTAGCGGGAGCAGACATTGAAGCAGATACGGCGTTGCTGCTTCTAAGCATTCGCTCATCAAATGCGGAATCTATCAGTTCATACAGCCGCTTATTCAGCAGTTCGTTTATCTATACCCAATGCCGATATGCCCGCTTGTTCCTCCATCCGTCTTTCTATCACTTATTCTCCTTTTCCATTCAAATACCTTATTTAGACGTCTCATATTTGTTCTCATTTTTCCATGTTTCGAAGTTCGTAGTTTTTGCTTGATGCTACTTTCATGCTCGGCAAGTGTGGCGATATTGACGTCATAGTTAACACTATCACCCTTCTTATTCTAATACTCTAATCACTGTCAACGTCGTTTGTCAGATTCTCTTCGCTTGCCTGGTCGTTCTGGCCGCTGCCCGCCCTGAAAAGGACGCCGAGACGACGCTAGACGAGAGAGACGACTCCAGCGACGGTAACTTCAACTACAAGTTCGAGACCAGCAACGGCATCTACGAGGAGAGGACTGGCACCCTTGGGGCTGATGGCCAGAGCAACATAAAGGGCGTCTTCAGGTAGGTCGCAGCACGAGCGTTTTGATACTTCTTGTGGGTTAGACAGATTCTTGGTTACGAATCACACACTTGAGCTGTTTGGTTAAGCAATGTGCTCCTTGTTACACTGTTGGTGTTCAATCCCTCGATTGCAAAAAAAAAATCCCTCGATGTTTCAAGTGGTAGGACACCGTTCATTCACTTCGACCTCATATCCGATCCAAGTAATATATAATAATATTTGTTATGAGTTTTCTCCAATAACCTTTTTTACCTTATGCTTGTCTTTCGTTAATCTCAATCATCGATCCCACACAGGTTCACATTGCCTGACGGCACCGTAGGCGAGATCCGTTTTATCGCCGACGAGAACGGCTACCGACCCGAGTCTCCACTGATCCCCACGCCTCACCCCCTCCCAGCCCACGCAGTCGAACAGATCCGCTTTGCTGAGGAGCAGCGCGCTAAGGGCGTCACCTTCGAAAAGTAATGTGGGAGGTGTGAGGCTGGCCCCCACTCATCCACTACCACTTCGATACACAGCTGACCTTCATCTTGTACCCTTTGCATACACACATGAGAAAAGATCTCCCTCAAGCACAACTTTTAGGGTTCATCCTTCGGCTCAGCAGTAGTCCAAACACAACCCTAATAAGAACACGTATAGAAAAATAAACTTTTTTGCAGGCCTCTGTGTTTCTGTCGGGCAGTTCCCTTTGGCGATTTTAATGTTGCTTCAGCTTCACACTATACTCATATTTTATAGGAATCTTTTATTAACTAGTAGCGAGTGTTAAGTAACAGCTGCAATACAAATAATAATAATGATAAAACACATAATAATAATGAAACAAATACCCGGAAATAATAATTATGAAATAAATAATAATGAGAAAACCAACTGGAGGTCTTCGGTGAATCGAACCTTTGAACAATCGAATTCCAACCACTGACTTTGAGTGGACTACCATGACTTGGAAACGTCATGTAACCCCCTTCCTAAAGCCAGTCCGAGTTTAACATATGACCCTCCAGCACTCTGGTGTAGGCAACGTAATTCATCCGCTGTTCGCTCCAAAATCAGATACACAGAAGGGAAGGGAAATATCAGAGGAAAACGCCAAGCCATTACGACAATATAACACTGATTCAGTGCTAAGGTCAGAATTTGGGATGGGACCGGAGGGGGGGGGGGGGGCGGGGAAGGAATTGTACCAACTTCTTGGACGCTGACGCTAATCAAATATACAGAGTGGTTAGCGTCAGCGACTGAGATTCTCTTTGGTCGCGGGTTCAAGTCACCTCAAAGCTGCAGGGGATTTTCTCATTGGTACATATCACAATAATGTGTGTGGGGGGTCATGAGGCTTATATATATCAGGATAGTGCATTTTATTTGTTTTAAATAATAATAATGAAACAAATATTAAGAGTTCTCATGAAAAAAATAAAAATGAACAATTAATGCTAATAATAAAAATGAAACAAATAATAATAATAATGAAACAAATAATAATAATAATAATAAAACAAATAATAATAATGAAACAAATAATAATAATAATAATAATAATAATAATAATAATAATGAAACAAATAATAATAATAATGAAACAAATAATAATGATGATGAAACAAATGAACTAATGATAATATTAATCATGATGGACCAAATTTGTGCATTCCCCGTGGGGCAGTGGTAACAAACTCTCATGGCGCTTTGCGAACGCTTTGGCTTGGTTTTGTATCCTGGCCAGGCAAGAATGACACGGTGTCAATCCTTAAGTGTAGTCTCTGTTCACCAAGCAGTGAACAGGTACCTGATTGTTAAACGATTTGGCGGGTCGTATTCCAAGAAAAAAAAATAGATTAAGGAACAGCCCGAAACGCTATGCGTGCTAGTGGCTTTACAAAAAGTAACAACTCTTATATAATATATATAAATAAATAAATACAAAATAGTAATAATAATTGAATGAATAATAATAATTAAATAATCACGATGAAACTATTAATTATAATAATGAAACAAAAATAATATTAATCATAATTAAACAAATAATGGTAATAATAATGAAATAGATAATAATAATAATAATGAAACAAATAATAATAACGACGAAACATTAACGATACCCAGAGAACTCATACTAACTTGACATATATCAGTGAGAAAATCAACTAGAGTTCCGAGGTGATTCGAATCTGGAACCAAGAGAATCCTGTAGGTGTCAGTGGCGGGGATTCTCTAGGTCGCGGGTTCGGGTCACCTCAGAGTTCCCGTTGATTTTCTCAATAATAATGATGAAACAAATATTAATAATGATGAAACAAATAATTATAATGATAATCGAGAATAACAATATTCATTAAATCAGTAGGAGTTACTGAGAGGATTCGCTACACACTGAGTACTCAAAAGCACACACACACACTAAGTCTAATATCGTGACTACTAGGTCACGATATGCTACGAAAGTAATGTAACCTGGAATTCATCCGAATCCTTTAATACTAATTAATAATATCAATATCTAATAATTAATAATATCAGTAGCTAATACTAATATCGTCATAAGAGCAAGTTACTATGTCCCGAGCGGGACAAATGGTTGACGTATTTCCTGTTACCTAATGGCCTGTTCACAGAGCAGTAAATGCTTATCTTTGAGTTAGTCAGCATATTGAAAAGTTGCATCATGGGGAGGGATGCATTTTGCATGAATTGGCAAAAACATGCCAAATTTCAGTCTCCAGACACTATCTTCACTAAGATTCATCAGGTAAGTTATTTTCTACGTGGTTAATTAAATGTTTGGAGCTCTCATAACCATGAAAAACCATACTGAAGAAAAATGTTTGATACATGTAAAATAAATAGGAGTTTACCACAGATTTTTTTATCAAAACAGTGTGACATGTTGATGGTTACAGTGATGATAATCGTGTGTAGTGTAGATGGCTATAATGGTGATGGTCATACATTTTAGAGATAGTCACAGTGATGATGGTCGTGTATAGTGTAGATGGTTACAGTGATGATGGTTGTATGTATTCTAGATGGTTACAGTGATGATGGTTGTGTGTAGTCTAGATGGTTACAGTGATGATGGTTGTGTGTAGTCTAGATGGTTACAGTGATGATGGTTTTGTGTAGTCTAGATGGTTACAGTGGTGATGGTCGTGTGTAGTCTAGATGGTTATAGTGATTGTCGTGTGCAGCGAAGATGGTTACAATGATGATGGTCGTATGTAGTGATGATGGTTGTGTGTAGTGAAGATGATTACAGTGATGATGGTCTTGTGAAGCGAAGATGGTTACACTGATGACAGTCGTGTGTAGTGAAGTGGCTACGGTGATGATGGTCCTGTATAGTGAAGATGATTTCAGTGATAATAGTCATGTGTAGAGAAGATTGTTACAGTGATGATGGTCGGGTGTAATTAAGATGGCTACAGTGATGATGCTTGTGTGCAATGTAGATGGCTACAGTTATGTTGGTGGTGTATAATGAAGATTGCTACAGTGATGATGGTCTTGTATAGTGAAGATGTTGACCATGATGAAGACGCAAGTTAACGTTTCGAAACAAAAATTGCAAGGACGAAGCAGCAGAGTTCTTGATAGCAATTATAAGAGGATTGCTACACAATAGCTTAGGATTAATTCCAAGGATTCATACCCAGGAGTGAAGGATTCATACCTAGAAGCTAATGATTAATACTAATGAGCCAAGGATTAATACCAAGAAGCTATGGAATGAAGCCCAGGAGCGTAGGATTCATATCCAGGAACCAAACGCCACACATACTTGTGGCTGTACAAGAATGTAAGAACTCTTGTTTATATAAATAAATAAATAAAGAAAATGGGTTCTTACCCAGGAACCTAGAATTTATACTCAGGAACCAATGATTCATACCCAGTAACCCAAGAACTGATTCCCAGGAGCAAATCACTGACAATCGTGGATTCACAAATGTAGGTAAACAAGGGTATCTGAAAAAGATAGTTCCTTTTATTTTTTAAGTTAGAACGGTGATATAATAAGGAAGGTGAGAGGTGTAAGGAGAAGCTGATCATATCACAAAAAAATCCGGTAATTACTACTCACGAGGAAACACGAACTATTGAGAAATTGAATAACAAACTGATCATGCGATGGGTGTGTATGGGATACACAAAATTCTCATAGTCATATAATTCTCTTATTGAATGCCTGTCGTTGCTAGAATAGGAATTCTTAACTGCTACCTTCTTTTCTGTGGTACGTAAGTCATTCTGATATTCGTTGTTGTTGAGCGTAAGGAGAGAGAGAAATTCACTGTTGACGTTGGCTCTCCGAGTGCTTCGCGTCTGGCGTTAGTATCAATAATGAAAGCCGCTCATGTGGTCAGACGTCCCTGAAAATTCAGGATTTTGTCTAATATTAATTTTTATTTACATGTAAAAGAGGGGGGGGGGGGAAAGGGGATGGGAAAAGGAGAGGGAGGTGGGGAAAGACATTAAAAAAGGTACATGTATTATGTAATAGCAGCTGGGGAGATTTTTATAGGTTTTGGCTGAGGGCGAACATAATCGTAAATTTGTTTGATATGTATCTAAATCTTTCCTCTAAAACTTTCGGCTTTTTTTTCTCTCCCTCCAGCCTCACTTCCTTCTTCTTCCCCAACTCCACTTACCTTTGCCATTCACCCCTTTCACATCACTTACTTAAGTTTTTCTTTCTCGATCTGTTTCCACTCATTTAAGTAACTCCCCTTCATGTGTATCACTACTCCTATCATCCATCCTGCTATCCCTTCCCTCTTTGCTCATATCATTCATTCCCATACTCCTTCCCTCTCAGTCTATCTCGACCTGAATCATCCATCCATGTCTGTATCTATCGACTCTTATCATCTATCATCATCCCTCTCTGTCTATCCCCACTCGTACCAACCATCCACGGTGTTCTCAACGTGGTATGGCCGTTGGCATCCTCGCCCCTACCTTATTATATCCACCCAAACCCTCTATCTTCATACCCCCTTCACCTTAGGTCCTTGACTACTGCAGGAGACCTTCGTTGCTTGTCCTTTGGGGGTACGCTCAGGGTATATATAGCTGGGGCCCTGTAGGTTGGTCAGCATTCTCAACTGACTCTCACACCGACAACATGAAGCTTGTGAGTACTGGGCATGATTGTTGTCGCTAGCTTCAGTCTCTTCAGTCTGAGGCTGAAGTCTCTCTCTCTCAGAGAGAGAGAGAGAGCGAGCATGGATAACGACCCTAACACCTGCCACATTAATCATGCATCTTTTTCTTATTTATATCCACATTATCGCTCTTATGTGTGTCATTGTTGATTGGAGATTCTTTCTTTATTATGCACCCCATACTCATCCCATGGGTGATGGTGGAAAGGGTTACAGAGGCACATAATCGGTTCACAATCTGAACCCAATAGTTCATTTAACTAAGCAAGTGACACTCTTTTGAAAACCGACTTGAGAATGGTGCAGGACGGACCGAAACGTCGTCGTCCCTTCACCTATTAGTGTGTGGTCTGGTCAACATACTTCAGCCACGTTATTGTGACTCATCGTCTGCACACTCTTTTGAAGACAGTTTCATAATATTAATGTTATATATATATATATATATATATATATATATATATATATATATATATATATATATATATATATATATATATATATATATATATATATATATATATATATATATTATATACTAATAATAATTTATACAAATACATATACACATCGGTAATATTTTTATATCGCAAGTGATTCAACAAGAGGCTCACAACAGTCACTCTACAGAGCAATTTACATCTATGGGAAGTCACACAATTACTAGTCTTGCTCCACACCCACCCAACTGGGCGGCAGCTTTACAGTCATTTGCATGCATTACCTACAGTAAGCAAATTTTGGAAATTTCGCTAAGATTCCTGGCAGTACAACATTACGAATGAAGTACTTACACATTTCTTGGACTCCATTGATCGTGTTATCTCTGAATTCTGCTATTTTTTCACATTCCGTTATTCAATAACGCATTGTATGCGAGTAGTTCTGCTGAGAGAGTTTGCATATAGTCAAGTCTACATCAGCAGATGTTACAAACTCATTCTTGGATCTATAAAGTCATGACCTAAATTCTTATTAGGCACATAGTTACTGTAGCTGCGTGTATCTTCAACCACTCTTTCCCCGTTTATCCTTGCGAGTCTCTATACATGTCTTTATCTTTGTCTAAGGTATTTTCTTGTATTAACGCCTGTCTCTGATTCAGCATTGCCTTGGCTCTCATCCTGTTTACTCACACCATGCCAGGCTCGACAGCATTTGGCTAGGTGTCCTTCAAACGGCCGGTGTTTTCATCTACAGTGAAAGTCATAATAGATTTCAATGGTGCAATAACACGGCATATTGCTTTTTTGTGCGATGGGAGGGGGGTGATAAGTAGAATTATCATAGTATACGCCAATCCAGGATGACTACGTAGCACCGAGGAGTGATAGGAATGGGCAATTTTGGGCGCGGGAATGGGGGAAGAAAGGAAAGGGGGCAACGGGAGGAGAGGAATAATGTGGGATGGTTATCTAGTGTCGGAGGACAAGGGGTAGCTGGGAGCAGACATGGAAGCTGATACGGCGTTGCTGCTTCAAACCATTCGTTCATCAATAAATACGTCATTTATCAATTCATATAGCCACTTATTCATCCGTCCGTCTTCATATACAAGAAGGTACATTGGGTTTGTGTGAGTACATAGCATTGTGTTTACATTCTTGTAAAGTTACTAATACTCACAGCGTTTCGGGCAGGTCATAAATCTAATAGATAATATTAAGTAGGTAAATTCTAGTAACATTTATAAAATGTTAAAAGGTACATTGTAAAAAAAAATTGTAAGAGATTAGTAGATATATTAAAGCACATTGATAGATTTGATTGATAATTTGACAAAGATTAAAGGCACAATAAAGCATATTGATAGCACATATAAGATAACAGCAATGATCACAATGGTAAAGTTGTATGGCTTAGGTACCTAAATATTGGGGGACTGGGTAGCACTAGATACAGTCAAAGCTTCAAGCACTAGGTAGGAAACTATGAAGATGAAAGTAGGTACTTTTGGGTTTTATTTTTGAATAAGACAAAAGTTGGACAGCTTTTCAATTCATTAGAGAGTAAGTTCCATAGACAAGGTCCCTTTATTTGCATAGAGTGTTTACACAGATTAAGTTTGACTCTGGGGATATCAAAGAAATATTTACTTCTGGGGTGGTGATTATGTCCTATTACATCTGTCTAGGGAGAGTTTAAGAGCAAGGTTTGTATTTAAGAACAGGGTTTTGTAAATGTAGATGGCACAAGAGAATGTGTGGATGTCTGTCACTAAGATAGGATCGGATATAGTTCAGGGCAAGGCTTCGGATTCCATAATGGTGGAGTTTAAGAAAGAGGTAGCAATGGTTAACAGCATCAAAGGCCTTTCTCTTTCTCAGGTCAATGAAGAGTCCAATCGGAAACTCATTTTTGTCAAGGCTGAGTAGATTATATCAAGGAGACTAATAATTGCATCGTTGGTACTTATTTGGGAGCGGAAGCTAAACTGACAGAGGCTGAGTATGTTGAATTTTACGAGGTAAGAGTAGAGCTGTTTGAATATAATTTTTTTTTAATATTTTTAATAAAATAGGTAGGTTTGATATGGGTATATAATTGTTTATGTCTGCCGGATTACATAATTTATGAATTGGCGTTACTCGTGCTTTTTTAAGGATATCAGGGAAGGTATGACACTCTAGAGATTTGTTGAACAGCAGAGCTATAGGTGGTGCAAGGGCATGGGGGGCACTTTTGTATACCATGAATGGTATTTCACTAATGTTCCCAGCTTTGGTTTTTAGTTTTTAAATCACTTATCATTCTCCTTTTCCATACAAATACCTTGTTTAATTGCGTTTTGTTTATTCTCATTTTATCTTGTCTTGTAGTTTATGCTTGATGTTATTTTCATGCTCGGCAAATGTGGTGATATTGACGTTATAGTTAACACTATTATCATTCTTATTTTTATAACCTAATCACAATCACTGTCAACGTCGTTTTTCAGATACTCTTCGCTTGCCTGGTCGTTCTGGCCGCCGCTCGCCCTGAACAGGACGCCGAAACGACGCTAGACGAGAGAGACGACTCCGGCGACGGTAACTTCAACTACAAGTTCGAGACCAGCAACGGCATCTACGAGGAGAGGACTGGCACCCTTGGGGCTGATGGCCAGAGCAACATAAAGGGCGTCTTCAGGTAGGTCGCAGCACGAGCGTTTTGATACTTCTTGTGGGTCAGAGACAGATTCTTGGTTACGAATCATACACTTTAGTTGATTGGTTAAGCAATATGCTTCTTTGTTGCACTGTCGGTGTTCAATCCCTCGATGTTTCAAGTGGTTGAACACCGTTCATTCACTTCGTACTCATATCCAATCCAAATGATATATAAAAATATTTTCTTTGGGTTTTCTCCAACACCCTTTCTTTACCTCATGGTCATCTGTCGTTAATCGCAATCTTCGATCACACTCAGGTTCACATTGCCTGACGGCACCGTAGGCGAGATCCGCTTCATCGCCGACGAGAATGGCTACCGACCCGAGTCTCCGCTGATCCCCACGCCCCATCCCCTCCCAGCTCATGCAATCGAGCAGATTCGCTTTGCTGAGGAACAACGCGCCAAGGGTGTCACCTTCGAAAAGTAATCTGAGGCTGGTCCCCAACCATCCACGACCACTTCGATACACAGCTGACCCTCATCTTGTACCCTATGCACACTCACATGAGAAAAAATCTCCCTCAAGCTCAACTTTTAGGGTGCATCTTTTGGCTCAGCAGAAGTCCAAACACAACCCTAATAGGAACACATGTATAGAAAAATAAACTTTTTTGCAGGCCTCTGTGTTTCTATGGGCAGTTCCTTTTGGCGACTTTAATGGTGCTTCAGTTTCTCTCTATATGCTGTCCCCACTCACATTTTATAGGAAACTTTTATTAACAAGTAGAGAGTGTCAAGTAACAGCAGCAATAAAATTAATATCAATAATAATAATGATGTTATAAATAATAATAATAATAATGAAACAAATATCTGGTAACATTAATAATTATGAAATATATAATAAGAAAATCAACTGGTGGTCTTAGGTGACCGGAACCCGCGACCAAATGAATTCCAATCACTGACGCTTAACGATTGGACCACCATGACTGGGTAAAGTCTCGCAAGCCCTTCCTAAAGCCAGTCCAAGTTTTACATGTGGCACTCTACATGTGTTTACATGTGCAGGTATAGGCAACGCAATTCGTCCACCGTGCGCTTCAAAATCTGTATATATCACAATAATGTGTGTGGGGGGGTCATAAGGTTTAAATACTTCACGTTAGTGTGATTTCTTCGTTTTAAATAATAATAATGAAAAAATATAAATGATACTAATGAAGCATATAATAATACTGAAACAATTAACAATAATAATACTGAAACAATTAACAATAATAATAATAATGAAACAAGTAATAATAATGATGAAACAAATAATAATGATGATAAAACCAATAGACAAATAATAATTTATATCATGATGGAACAAATTTGTGAAGTCCCCGTGGTAAAAAAAACTCGTATGGCGCTTCGCGAACGCTTTGGCCTGGTTTTGTATCCTGTCCGGGCAAGACTGACAGGGGTGCCAATCCTTAACTGTTGCCTCTGTTCACCCAGCAGTGAACAGGTATCTGGTTGTTAAACAATTTGGAGTTTCGTATTCCGGGAAAAAAAATAGGATTAAGGACTTGCCCGAAATGCTATGCGTGCTTGTGGCTTTACAAGAATGTAACAAATATTATTATATATAATACAAAAAATGTCAAAATAATAATGAAATAAAAAGTTATAATAAGAGTAATGATGAAGAAACAAATAATAATGTTGAAAAAATTAATTAATCATAATGGAACAAATAATAATAATAATAATGAAATAAATAATAACAAGATCATAATAAAAAGAAACAAATAATAATAATAATGAAACAAATAATAATAATAATGAAACAAATAATAATAATTATGAAACAAATAATAATAATAATGAAACAAATAATAATAATAATGAAACAAATAATAATAATAATGAAACAAATAATAATAATAATGAAATAAATAATAATAATGATGAAACAATAACGATACTTAGAGAAACTACACTAACTTGTTATATCAATGAGAAAATCAACTGGAGTCCTGATGTGACTCAAATCTGCAACTGTGAGAATCCCGTTAACGTCAGCAGCTGGGATTCTCTCCGCCGCGGGTTTGAATTACCTCAGAGTTCCAGTTCATTTGCTCAATAATAATTATGAAACAAATAATAATGATGAACTAAATAATAATAATGGTGAAACAAATAATAATAATAATGAAACAAATATTAATAACGATGAAAAATAACAATAATGATGATGAAACAAATATTTATATTAATAATGAAACAATGATAATGACGAAATAAATAATAATGATAAAATCAACTGGAGGTCTTAGGTGACTCAAACCCGCGACCAAGAGAATTCCAACTACTGACGCAAATGATTGCACCACCATGATTTGGAAATCCTTGGAACTTCCTCCTAAAGCCAGTCAGAGTTTTACATATGACCCTCAAGCACTCTGTTGTAGGCAACGTAATTCATCCACCGTATGCTCCAACATCAGATACACAGAGAAATCACATGAATACAATGGTTACCGGCAGGGATTTTCTTTGTCGCGGGTTCTAGTTACTTCAAAGATCCAGGCGATTTTCTCATTCTCAAATATATATCACATTAATGTGAATGGGGGCATAAGGTTTATATGCATCACGTTAGTGTGATTTTTTTGTTTTAAATAACAATAATAATGAAAGAAATACCACTACTACTACTACTGAAAGAAGTAATAATATCAATAATGAAACAATTATTAATAATAATCATGTAACAATTATGGTAAAACAAATAAATAAATAATAATAATATTAATCACGATGGAATAAATCCACCCCCGTGGCACAGTAGAAAAACACTCGACCGTCGCTTCGCGAACACTTTGGCCCTAGGTTCATGTCCTGACAAGGGAGGATTTGCAAGAATGTAACAACTCATGAAATATTAATAATAATAATAATTAAATAAATAAGAACAATAATGATTAATATAGTAAGAATAAATAATGATGATTGAGTATTCAGTTAATGTTAGCGATCCTCTCGGTCGCGGGTTCGAGTCACCTCAGAATTCCAGTTGATTATCTCAATAACAATGATGAAACTAATATTGAATCAAATAATAAAACAAATAATAATAATACAAAATAATAATAATGCAACAAATGATGATCAAATCAACAAGCCGGAGGTCTTAGGTGACTCGAACCTGCCACATAGAGAATTCCAACCACAGATGCAAAAGATTGGACCACAATGTCTTCGAAAAGCCATGAATGCCTTTCCTAAAGCAAGTCCGAGTTTTACTTATGACATTCAAGCACTCTGGTGTAGGCAACGTATTTCATCCCCCGCACATTCCAACACCAGATACACATAAATAACATTAACACAGTGGTCAGCGGCTGGGATTCTCTCAATCATGCGTTCGAGTCACCTCAAAGCTGCAGGTGATTTTCTCATTGGTATATATCACGTCAATGTGTGGTGGTAATAGGGTTAATACATATATCACATTAGTGTGATTTCATTGTTTTAAATAATAATGAAATAATAATACTTATGGTGAGAAATAAAAATAATGATGAAATAAATAAACAAATAATAATAATGAAACAAATAATAATAATAATAATAATGAGACAAATAATAATAGTAATCATGACAACAAATCCGTGTAGTTGCAGCGGTAAAACACTCTCCAGGCGCTTTGCAAATGCTTTGGCCTGGGTTCGTATCTTGACCGGGCGCCAATCCTTAACTGTAGCCTCTATTCACCCAGCAGTGAATAGGTACCTGGTTCTTGAACGATTTCACAGGTCATATTACAGGAAAAAATAATGATTAAGGACCTACCCGAAACGTTAGGCAAACTAATGGCTTTACAAAAATGTAACAACTCGTGTTATATATAAAATATTAATATTAATAATAATGAAATAAATAATAATAATAGTAATGATGTAACAATAATAAAAACAAAAACTATATGCAGAAAAATTACAATAATAATAATAATAATAATAATAATAATAATAATAATAATAATAATAATAATAATAATAATAATAATAATGAAACAAATAATAATAATGACGAAACAATAACGATACCAGAGAACTCACACTAAAAATCAAATAGAGTTTTGAGGTGATTCAAACCTGCAACAAAGAGAATCATGTTGATTTCAGCGGTTGGGATTCTGTGGGTCGCGTTTTCGAGTCACCTCAGAATTCCAGTTGACTTTCTCAATAATAATGATGAAACAAATAATAATAATGATGAAACAAATGATAATAATGATGAATCAAATAATAATAGTGACCAAAAAAAACAATAATAATGATGAAACAAATAACAACAATAATACTGATGAACCAAATAATAATAATAATAGAGAATAACAATATTCATAAAATCAGGAGTTATCGAGAGGATTTGAACTCTGCACAATGGATACTCACAAACACACACTAAACTACTGGGTCACGATATGCTACGAAAGTAATGTAACCTGGAATTCATCTGAAAACCCTTGGTTTCCTGAGGCATCTTCTCATACCAAGTCAGTGTTTTACACATTACACTCTATTTGTGGTATAGGAATTCGACCCTCAACACTTTTCTTCGAATGCACTAATAATTACCGTTAGTGTAATGTATCAGTGAGAAAATCAGTAGGATGCCATCCTACACTCTGGGTACTGCCAAGATCTCTATCGTACGCTGTTACTAATAGCATGATAGGAGGAAGTTACTATGTCCCGAGCGGGATAAATGGCGGGCGTATTCTCTACTACCTAATCCCCTGTTCACAAAGCAATAAATGTTAGTCAGCTTGTTGAAAAGTTACATTTTGGAGAGGGATGCATTTTGCATGAAATGGCAAAATCATGCCAAATTCCAATCTCTAGACACAATCTTCACTAAGATTCATCAGGTATGTTATTTTCTTCGTGATTAAATGTTTGGAGCTTCTATAACCATGAAAAACCATGCTGAAGCAAAATGCTTAATACATGTAAATTAAATATGAGCTTACCACAAATTTATTGTTCAAGACAGTGTGAAATGGTGATGGTTACAGTGATGATTGTATGTTGTGAAGATGGTTACAATGATGTTTGTATGTAGTGAAAACGGTTACAGTGATGACGGTCGTGTGTAATGTAGAGGTGTTTTTGTTTAAGATCTGCTACTTGGAACAAAAAGTTCCAAGTAGCACGGGCTATGGTGAGCCCGTCAAATATAGAGGGTTATGGTGATATATATGGTCATATATATTGAAGATGGACGTATATAGTGATGATGGTCGTGTGTAGTGAAGATCGCTGCAGCGATGATAGTCGTGTGTAGTGATAAAAGTTGCGTGTAGTGAAGATTTTTTTTTAGTGCTGATGGCCGTGTGTAGTGTTGATGGTTGTAGTCATGATTGTCCTGTGTAGTGAAGATGATTACAGTGATGATGGTCATGTGTAGTGAGGATGGTTACAGTGATGATGGTCGTGTATAGAGAATATGGTTATATTGATGATAATCGTGTGTAGAGAAGTGACTACCGTGATAATGGTGCTGTGTGGTAAAGATGATTACAGTGATAATGTTCGTGTGTAGCGAAGATAGTTACAGTGATGATGTTTGTGTGTAGTGAATATGGCTACAGTTATGATGCTTGTATGTAGTGAAGATGGCTACAGTTATGTTGGTGGTGCATCGTGAAGATTGCTACGGTGATGATGGTCGTGTGTAGTGAAGATGGTGACCATGATGGAAACACAAGTTAACTTTCCGAAACAAAAATTGCAAGGAAGGAGGAACAGAGATCTTGATAGCCAGTAGAAGAGGATTGCTACACAGGAGCTAAGGATTAATGCCAAGGATTGATACCCAGGAGCCAAGGATTCAAACCTAGAAGCCAAGGATTAATACCAATGAACAGAGGATTGATACCCAGAAGCTATGGATTGAAGCCCAGGCGTGAAGGATTCATACCAAGGAACCAAAGTCTACGCGTTCTAGTAGCTGTTCAAGAATATAAGAACTCTTGTAAATATAAACCAAAAAATTGATCCATATCCAGGAACCTAGGGTTCATACCCAGGAACGAAGAACTGATACCCAGGAGCAAATTACTGACAAACGTGGATTCACAATTGTAGGTAAACAAAGATAGCTGGAAAGGATAGTTCCTTTTATTTTTTACGTTATAACGCTGATACAGAAGGGAAGGTGAGAGGTGGGAGGAGAAGCTGTTCATATCACAAAAGATTCCCGAAATTACTACTCACGAGGAAAGTCGAACTATTGAGACATTGAATAACAAATTGATCATGCGATGGGTGTGTATGGGATACACAGGATTCTCATAGTCATATAACTCTCATTGAATGTTTGTCGTTCTTAGAATGGAAATTCTTAACTGCTACCTTCTTTTCTGTGGTACGTAAGCCATTCTGATATTCGTCGATGTTGGACGTAAGGCAAGTGAGAAGTTCACTGTTGATGTTGGCTCTCTGAGTGCTTGGCATCAGCCGTTAGTATCAACAATAAAAACCGCTCACCTGGCAAGACGTCCGTGTAAATTTAGGATTTTAATAATTATTTTTATTTGCATGTAGAGAGGGACGGGGGAGAGGGAGGTGGGGAAGACTTGTTAAAAGAGGTACACGTATTATGTGATAACAGCTGGAGAGATTTTTATAGGTTTTGGTTGAAGGCGAACGTACTCGTAAATTTGGATGATATTTATCTAAATCTTTCCTCTAAAGCTTTATGCCTGTTTTTTTTATCTCTCCCTCTATCTTCTTCCCCAACTCTTTATCTCCGTTTACTTTTGCCATTCACGTTACCTACTTAAGTTTTCCTTTCTCACTCTATTTCCACTAATTTAAGTAAATCCCCTCCTGGTCTATTACTACTCCTATTATCCATCCTCATTTCCCTTCCCTCTCAGTCTATCTACTTCCGTATCCTTGATCCTCATCCCTCCATGTCTATCTCTACCCCTATCATGTATCATTGTCCCTCTCTTTCTCCACTCGTATCATCCATCCTCGTCCATCCCTTACTATATCCACCCCAACCCTCTATCTTCATACCCCCTTCACCTGAGGTCCTTGACTACTGCAACAGACCTTCACTGCCTGTCCTGTTGGGGTCAGGTGTGGGTATATATAGCTGGGGCCCTGTAGGTTGGTCAGCATTCTCAACTGACTCTCACACCGACAACATGAAGCTTGTGAGTACTGAACATGACCGTTGTCGTTAGCCTCAAACTCTTCAGTCTGAGGCTAACGTCTCTCTTTTAGAAAGAGAAAGAGCTTTTCCATGCTCTCTATCTCTCAGAGTGAGAGCAAGAATGGAAAACGACCCCTGACACTTGCCGCTTTGATCATACATCTTTTTTCTTATTTATATCCGCACTATCGCTATTGTGTGTGTCATTCTTGATTACAGATTTCTTCTTTATTATGTCTCCCCATACCCATCCATTGGGTGGTGGTAGAAAGGGTTAGAGGCACATAATCGGTTCAGAAGCTGAACCCCATAGTTCAATTAGCTAAGGAAGTGACAATCTTCTGAAACTAGTTGCACAATTATTAATGTTATATATACAATCATTTACACATATACACATCGACAATCTTTTTATATTACAAGTGATTCAACAAGAGGCTCACAATATTCACTATACAAGGCACTTTATATCTATGGTGAATCACAGTTACTAGTCTTGCTCCACACCCATCCAACTGGGCAGCAACTTTACAGTCATTCATGCATTACCTACAAGTAAGCAAATTTTTAACATTTCGCTGAGATTCCCGGCAGTACATCATTATGAATGAAGTACTTACACATTTCTTGGACTCCATTGGTGGCATTACCTCTGAATTCTGCAACTTTTTCACATTCCATTTATAATGACGAGTATGCGAGTAGTTCTGCTGACAGAGTTTACATTTAATCAAGTCTACATCACCAGATGTTACACGCTCATTCTAGGATCTGTTAAGTCATGACCTAAATTCTCGTTAGGCTCATAGTTGCTGTGGCTGCGTGTATCTTCAACCACTCTTTCCCTTTTTCTCTGCAGGTCTATGAGTCTCTATACCTATCATTATCTTTGTCTAAGGCATTTTCTTGTATGCACGACTGTCTCTGATTCAGCACTGCCTAGGCTCTCATCCTGTTTACTCACACCATGTTACGCTCGACTGCAGCTGGCCAGGTGTCCTTCAAACGGCCGGCGTGCCGACCGGTGATTTCATCTGCAGTGAAAGTCATAATAGATTTCAATGGTGCAATAACACGGGTTCTTGCTTCTTTTGTGCGATGAGAGGTGTGGGGAGTACCGGAGGGGTGATAAGTAAAGAACTATCATAGTAGGCGCCAAGCCAGGAAAACCTACGTAGCACCAAGGAGTGATAGGAATGGCCAATTTGGGGTGCGGCAGTAGGAGGAAAGGAAAGGGGTAATGGTAGGAGAGGAGTAATGTGGGATGGATATCTAGTGTCGGAGGACAAGGGGTAGTTGGGAGCAGACATGGAAGCTGATACGGCGTTGCTGCTTCAAACCATTCGTTCGTCAATTTATTTGTCATCTATCAATTCATGCAGCAGATTTTCCACTCGGCCGTCTTTATATCATTTGTCATTCTAATTTGCCCAACCCGTCCTCGCAAATTCGTATAGTCAATATTGACTTATTAGTTACGTGCATAGGTGACATACTAAACATAATAGTTTCCCCTTGAAAAGCTTCATAGAAAACATCGACCTTACCTAACCTACTTAGTATGTTAAAATAAGCATCTTATAGCTTCGTAATTACAATTGTTACTTAACCTATTATAGATATAGGTTAGGTAATAATTGTAATTACGAAGCAATAAGATGCTTATCTTAACATACTAAGCAGGTTAGGTAAGGTCAGTGTTTTCTATGAAGCTTTTCAAGGGAAATTATTATGTTAAGTATGTCACCTATGCACCTATTGACTTATTAAATAACGTCAATATGATATTGACGTTATTTAATAAGTCAATATTGTCTATACGAATTTGCGAGGACGGGTTGAATTTGCCATACAAATACCTTGTTTAATTGTTTCTTGTTTATTCTCATTTTCTCCTGTTGCCTCTTAGTTCATGATTACTGCTTGATGTTACTTTCATGCTCGGCATGTGTGGTGATATTGACGTTATAGTTAACACTATTATCATTCATATTTTTATATTCTTATCATTGTCAACGTCGTTTTCAGATTCTCTTCGCTTGCCTGGTCGTTCTGGCCGCCGCTCGCCCTGAACAGGATGCCGAGACGACGTTGGACGAGAGGGACGACTCCGGCGATGGCAACTTCAACTACAAGTTTGAAACCAGCAACGGAATTTACGAGGAGAGGACTGGCTCCCTTGGGGCTGATGGCCAGAGCAATATGGAGGGCGTCTTCAGGGTAGGTCGCAGCACGAGCGTTTTGATAGTTCTTGTGGGCCAGAGACAGATTCCTGGTTACGAATCATACACTTTAGCTGATGGGTTTGTAAGCATGTGGTCGTTTGTTATAAGGTGGTGTTCAATCACTCGATGGTTTCAAGTGGTTGGACACCCTTCATTCACTTCATCTTTATATCGATCCAAGTAATGTATAATATTTGCTTTGAATTTTCTCAAAGAAATTTTATTTACCTCATGTTCATCTCTCGATAATCAAAAATTCGCTCAACTCAGGTTCACATTGCCTGATGGCACCGTAGGCGAGATCCGCTTCATCGCTGACGAGAACGGCTACCAACCCTTGTCCAACTTGCTGCCCCACGCCTCACCCCCTCCCAGCCCACGCTATCGAACAGATCCGCTTCGCTGAAGAGCAACGCGCTAAGGGAATCACCTTCGAAAAGTAATGTGGGAGGTGTGAGGCTGGCCCCCACCCATCCACGACCACTTCGATACACCAGCTGACCGTCATCTTGTACCCTTCACACACACATGAGAAAATTTCTCCCTCAAGCACAAAATTTTATGGCGTATCTTCATGTCAGCAGAAGTCCGAAACCAACCCTCATAGGAATTCATGTATAGAAAAATAAACTTTTTTTGCAGGCCTCTGTGTTTCTGTAGGCAGTTCCTTTTGGCGAATTAATGGTCCTTCAGCTTCACTCTATATGCAATCCCCACTCACATTTTTAGGAATCTTTTATTAACAATTAATGAGGTTAAGTAACAGAAGCAATCAAAATAATACAAAAAATAATAATGATGAAACAAATAATAATAATAANATCTGGCTTCTGGAAAGGACATTTAGTTTAATGAAGAGAAGCATCTAATCTCTGGAGAGGAGAACCTGGTATCTGGAAAAGAGCATTGCGTCTGTGGAATGGAGTACAGGTCTCTGGAAAGTCGCATCTTGTCTATGAAAACAGATGATGCTCAGTATCAAGGACTTTCGTTCAAAATATGATTCTGTTAAATTTACTTTCATAGCTGTGATCATAAATTACTTTAAAAATTCACTCAAAAAGGATGCATCGTGTCCTTACAAGGATAAGATGAGGATCCAGTGGTCCTGGTAGCTGGAGAGCTCATCTCACAATCCGTAATCTCGATTCCCACTACACAAAAAATACAACCTTTACCCTAACTAGAAACGTTCAAACCCATGCAACCCGCCTAATCTATTGAGTTCGATGTACAGAAACGTGAATATTTGTGATCCGTCTCTTTTCTTAATACTATACATTTGTAACGTAATAGGTTATGATATCGTTAAAAACGTAACCTCTTAGTTGCAAGGATGGGTTGCGTTCTCACATCAGGTTCATCTAGGCCTTGACTCTACCAGCCTCCTGCTCTTATCATATCTCTCAAGAATGTCTTGCAACAAGTCCTTCGGTTGGCGTCACAGTTGTCGCTGGTTGTCATTGGATGTCACTGGTTTTCATTGGTTGTCACTGGTTATCACTGCTTGTCATCTGCTGTCATTGGTTGACACTGGTTGTCATGGATTGTCATGGGTTGTCATGGATTGTCATGGGTTGTCACTGGTTGTCATGGATTGTCATGGGTTGTCACTGGTTGTCATGGATTGTCATGGGCTGTCACTGGTGTCCATTGATTAGCATTTGTTAACACTGGTTATTATCAGTTTATACATGACCATGTAACATAGGTAACTGCTGACGGTTATTATAAAGTAACTCATACTGGTTGCAATTAGGTAACTTATACTGGCTGCTACTAGGTAACTGATACTGTTGCTAATAGGCACCTCATATTGGTTGGTAATGGTTATCTGATATTGTCTGTTGATAGGACTAGGTAATAGAAATTTTGGTTGCTACCAGTTAACTGATAATTTACAACTTAACTGATATAATTTAGGACGAGACTTACATCTCAACGTGTAATGACCACGTCATTAGACGTTGAGATGTAAGACCACTAATCACACACTCAGACCTTGCCAAAGCACTCAGGAGCGTGCGAAAGACTTGGTATTAATATCTTACATAAATTTCACAGATACGAATGTCTGGGTATTTATCCTAGTACTACTATTAAAGTACAAGTAATCGGACAACTATCACTTCTGTAGCTAATTATGAAACAGGTATTAAATATTCCTGTTAAACAGTGGGATGTGTTGTCTCCCTACAAGGCAGCGCTGAGTTGGTCCAAGTGAAGGCCTTGGGTGGGTGCCAGGCGCCTAACTGTAGGAGATAACACCCGATGGGCAAGGGAGATGGGCTAAGAGGAGGCTACAGAAATATCTCTCCCATTCTCTCGGTGTATCTCTCTCTCTTTCTCTGTATCTCTTCTCTTCTCTCACACTCTCTGTATTTAACCCCTTCTCTCTCTCACACACTGTATTTATCCCTTTCTCTCTCTCTGTATCTCTCCCCTTCTCTCTCTCTCTCTCTCTCTGTATCTCTCCCCTTCCCCCCCTCCTCTCTCTCTCTCTCTCTCTCTCTCTCTCTCTCTCTCTCTCTCTCTCTCTCTCTCTCTCTCTCTCTCTCTCTCTCTCTCTCTCTCTCTGTATCTCTTCCCTTTTCTCTTTCTCTGTTGCCAAGATAGAAGTGACATTATATCCGAGTGATCAACAGATATGCTGATCATCACTCAATGATGTCCATAACCTAGTAACCAACGACTATGTCAACAAACACGCTACGATCTGCTTACCAACAAAAAAGAACCACGATATATTTTGGGGGAGCATCCAATTAGGTAGAAAGACGCCTATCTGCCTCAGTCAATACAGCAGAGTCAGGTGATGACACCCAGAGAGATAGTCACGAGTCTGCTGCTCTAAATATATAAATATATATATATATGTATATAACTTGTTGAATACAGACAAGCTCGTAAATATTGTTGTAAATCATATCCTAAGACTTTTACAGGCTACGTAAAATGTCAAACACCCGAGGAGGTGATGCAAGATCATGCGTTTCAAAGTATAACTTGTTTATATTTTCCAAGGAGCGAAGGAACTATTTTTCTTCGAGGTGGATGTTGTTGGTTCATGAAAATTACCTCTCTATCTGTCTGTCTGTCTCTTAACAAAGGATGCTCCTGTACGACTATTACTAACGGAGATGCGTGATGCTGTGAATGCCAGGTAGCCATTAATATTCATGCGGTAATCACTATGTTCAGAGGTTGTATTTCAGGTGTGTGAATGTGTACTCACCTAGGGTTCAATGCCAGCTCCAACGTTCAGGTTTTCCATCCTTAAGTTGTTTAATGCAATAGTAGTACTTCAGTTTTTGTTTACACCTACGACCTCTTCTGGTTCAAACAAATTCCATTTATTTACAGCTATTGCACTGTAATAATTCTGTCTCAAGTGTGTCTAGTTTGTATCTATGTTCCCTCGCTCGGATGGCAGTGACTTTAATCCTTTTTTCGTTGTCTACTAGTTAATTACCTTTAGTATTTTATATGTTGTTATCATGTCCAACTTTTTTTCTCTTTCCACCAGAGTGGTGATGTACATTTCACTTACTCGTTCCTTGTAGCTCAGTCCCTGCAGCTCAGAAACAAGCCTTGTTGCACATATTTTGACCTTTAGTTTTACTGTGCTTTATTAAGTGAAGGGTTCCTTGCTTGTACTGAATTGTCAGTTACACTTTTGATGTTTGTTCTTCATGGTCCTTGTCGTACTTTCTATTCGAAATGTGTAATAAACTCACCTCGACTGTCTATTCTTGTAACCCATTCTACTTGTCCGCAAGCCTTACACTAAGGATATGTTTCAAGACATCCCTCAGGCTCTTCTGTGTTTCAAGCTTCCACCTGTGTCTCCATGAGAATTTAGTCACCCAGTTGTCTTTGCATGAAGTGAGGTTAGCTCTTGTGTTCAGCCTTTCAGCCATCCATTGTCTAGTGTGGCGACTTCCAGTCATTTTGAGTTTTGTCATTTCTACGGAAGATTCCACGCTTATTTGTCTGTGTTTGCGGGTGTTGCTGGTTCCAACCATGTTGTCTGGTTCCAACCATGTTGTCTGGTTCCAACCATGTTGTCTGGTTCCAACCATGTTGTCTGGTTCCAACCATGTTGTCTGGTTAAAACCATGTTGTCTGGTTCCAACCATGTTGTCTGGTTCCAACCATGTTGTCTGGTTCCAACCATGTTGTCTGGTTCCAACCATGTTGTCTGGTTCTGGTTTCTTACATTTGTCTTGGTTTTGGTTCCTTTTATCTCCTCAGGTTCTGATCCTCACCGTGTACTATGGTTCTGGCGCCTTTCGTATCTTTTAATGAAGCTCCCTCCCATGTTCTCTGGTCCTGACTCATTCAGTATCCCTTGGTCCTGGTCCATTCCATGTCTTATCGTAGTGGTCCCCTCCACATGACCTTTGATCCTGATCCCCCCTATGTTGTTGCTGATACTCTCATGTCCTCCGGTCAAGGTACCTCCCATTCGGAACCATCCGTACTTGTCCATCCAGTCGGTTCTTAGGCGTATTTTCTCCAACATGAGCATATCCTCGTCGTTTTGCACTCTTCTAGTGTCGTAAGATCAAGCACATGTAATCTTTCTTCGTAGACTTTCATAATGTCACTTCTCGGGATTTTTTGTTCCATAGATCTTCGTATTATCCGTGCAACCTGGACATCTTGAGTATTTTATGCAGAAGTGTAGAACGCGTTGACATTTTTCACATTCGATAAATAATAATGTTAACTCAGTGATCGACAAGCTGTTTGGCGTCCACGGAATCAGTGTTATGGTATACTTAACAAGTTATTTCGTTCACTCCTAAACTCGGATAGATACGTGTGTTAACGTTTAAGTGTTTGCAGGCATTGCTAATAATGTGAGGAGCCATCAAGCTAATACTTAAAGCATGAAGTCCTGAGTAAATCTTTTGATCCGGATGCAGTGGTTTAGGGGCCGAGTCTTGTAAATTACCTACAATGAAGTATACACACATCCCATGTGTTTTCTCGTTCTGGTCACATTACTTGTGCCCCTTTCTTCCGGTCACATCCTTGGTGTCCCCCTCGTCCTGCTCACATCCCTGGTGTCCCCCTCATGCTGGCCACGTCCCTGTTGCCCTGTCATCCCGGCCACATCTTTGTGTTCTTTCGTCTTGGCCACATCCCCGATGTCCCTTTCACCTGCTCACATCCCTTGTGTTCCCCTCGTCCTGGTCACATACCTGGTGTCCCTTCGTCCTGGTCACATCCCTGGTGTCCCTGCGTCGTGGTTACATCCCTTGTGTCCCCTCGATCTGGTCACATATCTCGTATCTCCTCATTTTATTCACAACAATTTGTGTCCCTCAACCACACCTTCAAACAGTAGTTATCCATGTTGTCTTAATTATGTTGTGGTTATTTTTTCTTATATGTAAGTTTTGTTATCGACGTGAGAGTAAGTTTCTTCAACTTGCCGCCATTGTTCAGATTCTTCGCGGTAATATCTAGTTTCCCCAGAAAATAAAATATCCAAGATATGCATTTTACAAAGTCCAGATTTTCTGTTGTCTGGATTCACCTGGATCAAAATTCTTCATGTGCTAGTTTTCCTTGTTATGGATTCAATGATTATTTTCCCTGTATTATATTCATCTTTACCTTTTGATTTTGCCAAGACCAAGAATTTTCTTGCACTAGATTTTTCATTAAAAGGAAGGACTGTGCTGTGAATCTCCCAATATCTTGATTCTTCCTTACCTGGATTCCACAAAATCTAGATTTCAACATTATTCTACTAGACCTAGATTGTTAATGGTTTGCATATGTTTTTCCATTATACGGATTCTCCAGAATCTCGATTCACTAATATATATAAAATCTCCATTACATGAGATCTCCATAAACTGAAGCCTTCACGACCAGGATTTTCCATTGACAAAGTTCCCAGTGTTATGACTGTTCTTATCTCTCCTTTACACGTGAGATTAATGGAAGGCGAAGTCATAGTGAACTTTCATGTGCATGGGAAATAGGTTTACAGGTTTCAGAAGATGAAAGGATGTGAAAAACAAAAAGTAGTGAACTTTTGGCGTCATGAAGGCGAGAGAACGTGATAAACACAGACTCTGATATCCAGTTGCTGGAGTAAGATTCCAAACAAGAGTGCCGGGAAATGTCGATAAATGCATATGGTATGTGTGTGTGTGGTGTGTGTGTGTGTATGTGTATTCACCTAGTTGTATTCACCTAGTTGTGTTTGCGGGAGTTGAGCTTTGCTCTTTCGGCCCGCCTCTCAACCGTCATCAACTGTTTACTAACTCCTTTTTTTTCCACAACAACACACACACACACACCAGGAAGCAGCCCGTGACAGCTGAGTAACTCCCAGGTACCTATTTACTGCTAGGTAACAGGGCATTCAGGGTGAAAGAAACCATTTGTTTCTGCCTCGTGCGGGAATCGAACCTGCGCCACAGAATTACGAGTTCTGCGCGCTATCCACCAGGCTACGAGGCCCCACATGTGTGGTGTGTGTGTGTGGTGTGTGTGTGTGTGTGTGTGTGTGTGTGTGTGTGTGTGTGTGTGTGTGTACTCTCCTAGTTGTGCTTGCGGAAGGGGGGGGGGGATAGCTTCGGTCGTTTGGTCCTGCCTTCAACTGTAAATCAACCAGTGTACAGATTCCTGAGCTATTAGGCTATTCTATCTACATTTGAAACTCAATATGAATCTGCCTTCACCACATCATTACCTAATGCTTCCATTTGTTTAATCTGACAATTAAAAAGTTCTCTCTAATAGCTTTGTGGCTCGTCTGGTATTAGTTTCCATCTGTTTCCCCTTGCTCGTGTGCCCCGTGTTAAATTTGGCTTCTCTATCAATTCCTCTAGATAAATTCCTCTATTTATCTAGCACACGCACGCACACACACACATCCCCAGGAAGCAGACCCTAGCAGCTTTAACTCCCTGGTATCTATTTACAGCTAGGTGAACAGAAGCATGAGGGTGAAAGAAACTCTGCCGTTTTGTTTCTGTCTCGACCGGGAATCGAACCCGGGCCCCTAGGATTAAGACCCCCGAGCGTTGTCCACTCAGCCGCTAGACTCCCTTGCGCGTGCGCATGTGTGTGTGTGTACTCACCTAGTTGTACTTGCGGGGGTTGAGCTCTGGCTCTTTGGTCCCGCCTCTCAACTGTCATTCAACTGACGTACAGGTTCTTGTGCCTATTGGGCTCTATCATATTGTAACGTACGATTATGTTACGTTGTTGGGTAGATTAGATACACAGTGTTTAGTGAGTTCATATATTTAGTAGTCCTGGATACAGCAGTGTCGTAGACGTTGAGACGGAGCTTGGAGCAGAGCAAAGAGCTAAGTGTGGCCGGAGTCGTGGAGCTCTATGTGGGAGAGTGTTGTAGTTGGATGCGGTCCTGGTCTGCTGTCTGTTCTGTGTCGAAAGCTGTAGCGTCTTGGAGACGATTAGAACTGCCTCCGCGAGTGCTACATTCTTGACTGGAAATTATACTGTTGTCTTTTCTCATATGGCTTCCATATATTTGGTGACTACCCCTCACCATTCTCTACTAGGATAGGAGGATGTGAGAACTGATACCTGTAATTAGGGATAGGATTATAGCTTGTGTAGTTAGTGTTAATTAGTTACGCCATTAAGATAGTGTGATAATGGAGCGAGTATAAGGATTACTCGCTACAATATCTACACATGAAGCTGTGTATGAAGTTAGCCTCCACCACAACACTTCTTAAAGCATTCCATTTGTCAACCACTCTGACACTGAGCATATTCTTTCTAATGTTTCTATGGCTTATTGGGTACTCAATTTCCATCTGTATCCCTAGTGCGTGTGCCCTTTGTGTTAAATAGTCTGTCTTTATCTACGCTATAAATCTTTTGAGAACCTGTATGTGGTGATCATGTCCTCTAACTCTTTCTTTCAGCGACGCGAGGTTTAATTCCCGCAGTCTCTCTTCTTAGCTCATACCCCTTAGTTCGGGTACAATTCTGATAGCAAACCTTTGAACCTTCCCAAGTTCAGTCTTATGCTTGACGAGATATGGACTCCATGCTGGGGCTGCATACTCCATTACTGGTCTGCCAGATATTGTGTACATGGTTCTGAACGATCCCTTACACAGGTTTCTAAAAACCGTTTTATGTTGGCAACCTGGCTATGCTGCTGATGTTATCCTCTTGATATGGACTTCAAGGGATATGTTTGGCGTGATAATAACCCCCATTTCTTTCTCTCTGATTCTAGAAGATTTCATCTCCAAATGATATCTTGTATCTGGCCTCTTGCTCCACTCCTATCTTCATTACAATACATTTGTTTGGGTTAAACTCTAATAAGTATTTGTTAGGCCATCCCTTCAGTTTGTCCAGGTCTTCTTGAAGCCTCAAGCAGTTTCATTTCTGTCTTAATCCTTCTCATAATTTTGGCTCATTAGCAAACATTGAGATAGATGAGCCTAATTCTTCTGGAAGCTCATTACGTATGTCAGAATGAGGATATTGTTTCGTGTAAAGAGCCTTGTGGTACTCCACTGGTGACTTCACGCCAATCTGAGGTCTGCGATTGTCAGGTGACAGGGTAGTAAATACTTCTTGAAGATTTTGATGTACAAATTGTAATCACATGAACGCGATATTTTCTCCTACGCATTTAAACCTTACTGATTCCATAAACCTTATATTCCATTTAAATTAACATTGTGTGATACCGATTAAAGTTTTCAAACTTAACTAATGTGAAAATATCTCTGTAAATTTGTTAATTGATTTATGTACCCAAATTTATCCCTATTGAGTTCGATGTTCCCAAAAGACCTTATTGGCAGTCAGTGGGAACGACTTGACATAATTAATTTATACAAAGGAGTCACCAGCGGGCCATACTAACTGCAGCTTCCCCATAACTTAATCATCGATGGGAACAAGTAGCTTCTGTGTTAAGGATCTGCTACGAGCCTGTAACTGATCCTTATTTCTCCCTGGAGCTTTGTAATTTACACTTGCTAAATGCTTTACATTAAGTACTTCCGTATTTAATAATACATCTTCAGATGGATCCTTCTGAAAATGTATTATTAAACACGAAAAAGTACTTAAGGAAATTCCTGTCTTAATCCTTCCGTCACTGTCATATATATATATATATATATATATATATATATATATATATATATATATATATATATATATATATAGCTATATAAAACTCAACACCTTATTAAAGGTGTATGCAAGGAGCAATGAGCCTGTCCAGTACTCACGAGCTTCATGTTGTCGGTGTGAGGATGAGCGGAGGATGTCTAGGAGGTGGTGATAGGAGCAGTATATATATACCCCGACCAAGGGCATGAGGACGGGTAGCAGGGGGAAGGGCTGGTGGGTAGGTCGACGGGTCAGCTGGCCGGTGGGTGGCAGGGGGTACTAGTGGTGGGGTCTGGAAGGGAAGGTATGATTTGCAATGTTTATTAAGGTATCAAGGCCGAGAGGTACATAAGAGCAAGGTATTTCACCAGTGGGTATTTGCATAACGGGTCCTGATGGGCATTTAACCAACATTTTTGGAAACAGGACATTGAACAGACATTTTACCAACTGGTACAGAAACTAACACAGTTTAAATGAGGGTGGAGAGGAGGCGCGGCAAAGGGGGTTGCGGGGGGGAGGAGGGCGACGAGGTAGGAGGAGGAGGATTAGAGAGAGGAGATAGAGAGAGAGAAAGAGAGATATAGAGAGTAGAGAGAGATAGAGAGGGATATATATATATATATATATATATTAGATATATATAGATATATATAGATATAGATATATATATATATAATCATATATATATATATATATATATCTACCCTATCTATATATATATATATATACTATATATATATTCTATATATATCATATATATTATATCTCCATATTCATATATATCTTCTATATATATATATATTATATATATATATATACATAAGTATATAATGATCTTATTACTTAATTCTTCCTCTCCTTACAGTGATTAACATGAATATTACTGCTAAATACGCATATGTGTGACTTGGAGGCCTGGGAAACATCTTGTCTCGTCTGGCTTAAGATGCTTTGAGGCGCCTCCATCCCGGGCCGTTAACACTTAATGTCTGAAGCACTATTTTCTTCTTCCTTCGATTCCTTCTCTTCTTTCTCGGATTTCTAGTTTGCATATCTTGTCTCTCCTAATCTCTTCTTCCTCTTCCTCTTCCTAATCTTCTTCCTCTTCCTCTTCCTAAACGGCTTCTTCCTCGTCCTCTTCCTAATCTTCTGCTTCCTCTTCTCTTCCTAATCTTCTCTTCTCTTCCTTTCCTAATCGTCTTCTTCCTCTTCCTCTTCCTAATCTTCTTCTTCCTCTTCTTCTTCCTAATCTTCTTCCTCGTCCTAATCTTCTTCTTCCTCTTTTTCTTCTTGTTCTTCCTATTCCTCTTCCTCCTCGTTTTCTCTTCATGCTCTTCTTATTCCTTTCCCGCTTCTTCGTCTTCGTAATGAGGGAGTCTGTATTTAATTGAATACTATTGCATATAATTCGTCTTTCACACCAATCTCTCTCTCTGCGAGTATTCCCTCAGTGACTCCCCACAGCGAGCCGTTTCCAGGTTCCAGTCATTAGGATGCGGGTCGTATCTAGCCACGATGAGCCCGCGTGCCTCCAGAGGTACCCAGATAAGGTCTGTCATTGTTTTTTGTGTGTATATATTTGTTACCTAGTTGAGTTTGTTGCGGGGGTTCAGCTCTGTAAGCTCCGTCTCCTTGACCCAACAAGGGTCCACCACGGGTCTCCTTGACCCTTGTTTGGTCCTTGTTGGGATCCGAGAAGATTCACTTCTCTCTTTCCCTCTGTCTCTGTCTGTCTGTCTGTCTGTCTGTCAGTCTGTCTGTCTGTCTGTCTGTCTGTCTGTCTGTCTGTCTGTCTGTCTGTCTGTCTGTCTGTCTGTCTGTCTGTCTGTCTGTCTGTCTGTCTGTCTGTCTGTCTGTCTTGCGCTCTCTATCGCTATATTAGCGCATCTATCTATGCTCTCTCTCGCGCTCCTAGCTCTCTCTACTCTATCTATCTATCGATATCCTATCCTATAGCGCTATCTCTCTCTATCTAGTCTCTCTCTCTCTCTCTCCCTCTCTCTCTCTCCTCTCTCCATTCTCTCTCTCTCTCTACTCTCTTTGAGAGTTCACTTGACATTCCTTGGGATCAGCGGTGGTCTTCCCAACCTTTTCATGTACCACGGAGGTGCCATAACGTACAAATACTGTATGCTAACTTAGCCAGGAAGGTAAGAACTCAAGCAATCCACTTGGCCTAACCAACCATAGCATAGAAAACTGGATATATATGTAAGCCGCAAAGTTTCATAGGATTTAATAATCTGTACGTTGGGGACCATAACTTACAATATGAGGGGTATTAGTTGAGAGGTCGTGATGGTCGCAGATCCCTTGTTAATGACCTGGTATTTGAAACATTTGTTTAATTGCAGTTAGCGTTGCATGACCTGCGCATAGTTCAGACTCGACTTTCTATTGTTCCTTAGTATTAAATCTTCTTCAGCCGCGCTTTAACCTACTCTCTTACTACCCAGAATTCAATCAACTCTTAACCATCTCTCGTTCCACTCTTTAACCCATCACTCATCTTCCACTTTATCTTAGCGTTTTTCACCATATATTTGAATTTGACTTGTTTCTACACTCAGAAAGAGAACTAGACGTTACTATTTCCTTACTTATTTAACTTGCGTTAACATAAATAATTTTCTTAGCGCTGTTGTACACTTTCGTCACACACATTTATTCTGTGATCAGTATCGTTAATATATCATATAATATAGCCGTTAAGGTTTCTCTCTTGTATGACTTCCTTTTCTCTTGTATAACACTTCTGTTCTCTTCTGTATCACTTCTTTTGTCCTCCTGTAACACTTCTATTGTCTCCAGTAACACTTCTCTTCTGTATCACTTCTATTCTCTTTTGTATCACTTCTATTCTCTCCT
>WNGS01163002.1:13514568-13526416 GCA_020271785.1 Procambarus virginalis | reverse complement strand
CTCACCTCTCACTACAACTCTCTGCTTCCTATTGCTTAGGTTCTCCCTTAGCCACAGCAGCACCCTACCAGTTATCTTGCCTGTTTCTGCAACTTATGCACCAGCCTCTTTATGGGGTTCTGTGTCAAAGGATTTCCGACAGTCCTAGAAAAGGCAGTCAGCCCGTCCTTCTCTTTCTTGCTTAATCTTTGTCACCTGATCGTAGAATTCTATTTATCCAGTGAGGCAAGATTTTGGAGTAGAAGTCCCTTCTCTCCAGAACGTGCTACTAGATTTTTTCTCACGATCTTCTCAATCACCTTGCATGGTATACAAGTTATGGGCACTGGCCAGTAGTTCTGTGCCTCTTGGCTGTCTCCGCATCACTATTATTATCTCTGTATCACTTATATTCTATAATGTATCCCTTCTATTCTGTTTCACTTCTTCAAAAGCATGGCAGGTCATCATCTGCGTTCTGAAGTCGTTATCGTTTCAGGGACAACAATGCACATTAAGATTATTCAGACAAACACCTCCCCCCCACCTCACCCCCTACACGAACAATGAGGGACACAGGTGTAAACTAAACACCCAAATGAGCCACAGAGACATAAAAAGATTTTTTTTGAGTCAGAATAGTTAACAAATGGAATGCATTAAGTAGTGATGTGGAGGAGGCTGACTCCATACACAGTTCAAATATAGATTAGATAGAGCCTAATAGGCTCAAGAATCTGTTCACCAACTGACTGCCAGTTGAGAGGTAGGACCAAAGAGCAAGAGCTCAACCCCCGCATGCACAACTAGGTGAGTACACACAAACTACCTGACACAGTAATAAAACTCACAAACGTCCCTGAAATCCTGCTGACTGACCCCACACGCCAACCCTGTCACTACACACCCGCTCACCACCTTCCTCACACTACCACACTCTCCCAGGAACCACGAAACTTACCTTTCCCTCGTGTCCAAAACTCATAAAAAACGGTTGATGGACTTTGGATGAAGAAGTATTGTAAATAATGTCTAGAAGTACGATCTTCAAGCTTACTCAGTTATATTAGCAGTGAGGAGGAATTGAATAAATGAACGTGAGCTGATTGATTTTATGGTCAGAATTGCTACCCGTGATTTGTCTTATAGTTCATGCGTCTAATGCGCTCATGCGTCTAAAATAAATCACATATGATCACGATATACAGGATACTTACGGTAATAGGTAAGGATAGCCTCTTTAAACTGAGAAAAAGTAGAACAAGAAGACATAGAGGGGAGCTGGAAATGCAAATGAGTGGAAGAAATGTATAGAAATACTCGTATGAATTAAATCGAACTGAAAATTAAATTATAAGGCAACAGGTACAAGAAGCTTAGTCGACGGGGCATAAAGAACAAAACTTCACTTCCCCGTAGTGATTGTTTGGTAACACACACACACACGTACAATAATAAATACATATACTAAAGATAAGTTTAACACGGGTGGTACGCGAACAAGGGGACACAGGTGGCAACTGAGAACCCAATGAGCAACAGGGATGTTAGAAAGAAAATTTTGCAGTGTCTGAGTAGTTAACAGATGTAATGCATTAATTAAGGAAGCGATGTGCTGGAGGCTGACTCCATACACAATTTCAAATGTAGATATGATAGAGCCCAATAGGCTCAGGAATCTGTACACCAGTTGATTGACAATTGAGAGGCGGGACCAAAGAGCCAGAGCTCAACCCCCGCAAGCACAAATAGGTGAGTACACACACACGCGAAGTTGATGAGAATAGTTGTGACAGATGAGGATTGTAGGATCCTCCAAGAGGACTTGAACAGGTTGCAGAGATGGTCAGAGAAATGACTACTGGAGTTCAACACGAGCAAACGAAAAGTTATGGAAAATGGGATTAGGTGACTGGAGACCAAAGGTACAGTACACAATGAAGGGGAACTGCCTACCTGTGACGACTCGAGAAAGAGACTTGGGCGTGGACGTAACACCTAATCTAACTCCTGAGGCATATGTAAATAGGATATCGACAGCAGTTCTACACTGGCAAAAGTTAGAACATCATTCAGCAACCTAAGTAAGGAGGCATTTAGGGCGCTTTACACAGCCAACGTGAGGCCAGTCTTGGAGTATGCCGCCCTATCGTGGAGTCCCCACCTGAAGAAACACATAAGAAAACTGGTAAAGGTTCAAAAGTTTGCTACAAGACTCGTCCCAGCGTTACGAGGTATGGGGTATGAAGAGCACCTGAAGGAACTGTGCCTTATGACACTAGAAAAAAGAAGGGAGAGGAGGGATAAGATAGGAACATATAAAATACTTAGGGGGATTGACAGAGTGGAAATATACGAAATGTTCTCACGGAATAGTAACAGAACGAGGGGACATGGGTGGAAACTGGAAATTCAAATGTGTCACAGAGATGTTAGGAAGTTTTCTTTTAGCGTGAGAGTAGTGGGAAAAATAGAATGCACTTAAGGAGCAGGTTGTGGAAGCAAATTCTATTCATAATTTTAAAACTAGGTATGATAGGGAAATGGGACAGGAGTCACTGCTGTATACAACCGATGGCTCGAGAGGCGGGATCCAAGAGTCAATGCTCTATCCTGCAGGCACATATAGGTGAGTACAAATAGGTGAGTGCACGCATACAAATGGACAAAGTCTTTTCCAGGTGAGAGAAAACAGAAGGGAGAGTCGCAGCTTCAAGAACAAGTATGGGCACTGGAAATTTGGTAGTTATAAATACACCAGATTCTACAGCCATGAGGCGAGGTCCTAGAGCCGAAACTCCTCCCACTATTCACAACTAGGTAATCACATAACGAATCATAGTGAAATATAATACGTATCATTGTTACACGGGTCGTTCTTAATGGGTTCCTTTTACTGAATAGAATATGTATTCCCTATATATGTATACCTCACACACACACACACACACACACACAAAAGCTGAAAAGCTGGAAAAAGTCCAAAGGTATGCCACTAGACTAGTCCCAGAACTAAGAGGCATGAGTTACGAGGAAAGGCTGCGGGAAATGCACTTACGACACTGGAAGACAGAAGAGTAAGGGAGATATGATCACAACCTACAAAATCCTCAGAGGAATCGACGGGTAGACAAGGACAAACTATTCAANACAGATTAGTCCCAGAACTAAGAGGCATGAGTTATGAGGAAAAGCTGCGGGAAAGGCACCTACGACATGGAAGACAGAAGAGTAAGGGGGGGACATGATCACACCTACAAAATCCTCAGGGGAATCGACCGGGTAAAACAAGGATGAACTTTTCAACACTGGAAGGACGCGAACAAGGGGACACAGGTGGAAGCTGAGTACCCAAATGAGCCACAGAGACATTAGAAAGAACTTTTTCAGTGTCAGAGTAGTTAGTAAATGGAATGCACTAGGAAGTGATGTGGTGGAGGCTGACTCCATACACAGTTTCAATGTAGATATGATAGAGCCCAGTAGGCTCAGGAATCTGTACACCAGTTGATTGATGTTGAGAGGCGGGACCAAAGAGCCAAAGCTCAACCCCGCAAGCACAATTAGGTGAGTACAATTAGGTGAGTACACACAGAATCTCACCATGGATATTAAAGGAAGGTGCAGAAGCACTAAGTGTGCCACTCTCTATGGTGTACAACTGGTCACTGGAAACAGGAGACCTACCAGAAAGTTGGAAGACAGCTAACGTAGTCCCATTATACGAGAAGGGTGACGGGCAAGAGACACTGAACTACAGGCCAGTTTCCCTAATCTGTATACCATGCAAAAGTGATGGAGAAGATCGTGAGGAAAAGGCTCTTAGAGCATCTGGGGAGAAATACCTTTGTAATGCACCACCAATATGGGCTCAGAGATGGTAAATCGTGCCTCACAGGTTTAATAGAATTCTATAACCAGGCAACAAAAATTAGGCAGGAAAGAGAAGGGTGGGCCGACTGCATTTTCCTGGACTGCCAGAAATCCTTTGACACAGTACCTCATCAAAGGCTGTTAAAAAAGTTGGAGCAACAGGCAAGAGTAAAAGGGAAGGTGCTCCAGTGGATAAGGGAGTACTTAAACAACAGGAAACCGCGCAACCCGTCCTCGCAAATTCGTATAGTCAATATTGACTTATTAGTTACGTGCATAGGTGACATACTAAACATAATAGTTTCCCTTGAAAAGCTTCATAGAAAACACCGACCTTACCTAACCTTGTTAGTATGTTAAAATAAGCATCTTATAGCTTCGTAATTACAATTGTTACTTAACCTATTATAGGTATAGGTTAGGTAATAATTGTAATTACGAAGCAATAAGATGCTTATCTTAACATACTAAGTAGGTTAGGTAAGGTCGGTGTTTTCTATGAAGCTTTTCAAGGGAAACTATTATGCTAAGTATGTTACCTATGCACTTATTTAATAAGCCAATATTGACTATACGAATTTGCGAGGACGGGTTGCACCGCGAGTACCTGTGAGGGGGGAGACATCATAGTGGCGAGATGTCACTAGCGGAGTCCCACAGGGCTTTTAGTGTCAGAGTGATTGACAAATGGAATGCATTAGGAAGTGATGTGGTGAAGGCTGACTCCATACACAGTTTCAAGTGTAGATATGATAGAGCCCAATAGGCTCAGGAACCTGTACACCTGTTGAGTGACGGTTGAGAGGCAGGACCAAAGGGCCAGAGCTCAACACCCGCAAGCACACCTAGGTGAGTACGACTAGGTGAGTACACGCACACACACACACACCCTGCCGGAGGAATATAAAATAATTCAGTTTTGCAAACAGAGTGGTAGACGGTCGGAAGAAGTTAGGGGAGAAGGTGGTGGAGGCCAAAACCGTCAGTGGTTTCAAAGCGTTATATAACAAAGAGTGCTGGGTAGGCGGGATACCACGAGCGTAGCTCTCATCCTGCAACTACACTTAGGTAATTACACTTAGGTAATTACACACACACACACACACACACACACACACACACGCACACGCACACACACACACACACACACACACACACACACACACACACACACACACACACACACACACACACACACACACACACACACACACACACACACACACACACACACACACACACACACACACACACACACACACACACACACATATAGGCCTTTGATACAGTGCCGCACATGAGACTGCTACTCAAACTTGAGAGGCAGGCAGGAGTAAGTGGAAAGGCCCTAGCATGGGTAAGGAACTACCTAACAGGAAAGGGCTAGAGAGCAATGGTAAGGGGCGAGAAGTTGGACTGGCGAACAGTAACGAGTGGAGTACCTCAAGGATCGGTGCTTGAACCAATTCTATTTCTAATTTACGTAAATGATTTGTTTACAGGAGTGGAATTCTACATGTCAATGTTCGCGGATGACGCAAAGTTAACGAGAAGAGTTGTGACAGATGAGGATTGTAGGATCCTCCAAGAGATCCTGGACAGGTTGTTGAGATGGTCAGAGAAATGGCTACTGGAGTTCAACACGAGTAAATGTAAAGTCATGGAAAAGGGATCAGGTGATAGGAGACCAAAGGGACAGTACACAATGAAGGAGAACTGCCTACCTGTGACGATTCGAGAAAGAGACCTGGGAGTGGACGTAACACCTAATGTGATTCCTGAGGCACATATATATATAGGATAACGACAGCAGCGTACTCTACACTGGCAAAAGTTAGAACATCATTCAGAAACCTTTGTGAGGAGGCTTATTGGGCGCTTTACACTGCCTACGTGAGACCAGTCTTAGTGTATGCCGCGCCATCATGGAGTCCCCACCTGAAGAAACACATAAGGTAACTGGAAATGGTTCAGAAGTTTGCGACGAGGCTTGTCCCAGAGTTACGAGGGATGGGATATGAAGAGCGGCTGAAAGAACTGAACCTTTCGAAACTAGAAAAATAGAAGAGGGAGGGGGGATATGATAGGAACGTATAAAATACTCAGGGGAATTGACCAAGTAGAAATAGATGAAATGTTCACACGTAATAGTAACAGAACGAGGAGACATGGGTGGAAGCTGGAAACTCAGATGAGTCACACAGGTGTTAGGAAGTTTTCTTTTAGCGTGAGTGTAGTGGAAAAATGGAATTCACTTAAGGAGCAAGTTGTGGAAGCAAACTCTATTCATAATTTTAAAACTAAATATGATAGAGAATTGGGACAGGAGTCATTGCTGTAAACAACCAATGGCTAGAAAGGCGGGATCCAAGAGTCAATGTTCGATCCTGCAAGCACAAATAGGTGAATACAAATATGTGAGCACACCCACACAGGTTCGCTGAGGTTATCTTTTTGATATGGGCTTCAGATGACAGGTCTGGTGTGACATCAATTCCCAGGTCTTTCTCTCTCTCTCTATTTCTTGAAGAATTTCATCGCTCAAATGATACCTTGTATCTAGCCTCCTGCTTCCTACACCTATTCTCTTTACATTAAATTTGTTTGGGTTAAACTCTAACTCCCATTTCTAGGACCATTCCTTCAGTTTGTCCAGGTCTTCTTGAAGCCTCATGCTCTCCTCCACTATCTTAATCCTTCTCATAATAAGCTAATTGAAACAGCAAAAGACCTCAGAACTGCCAGCTTCCTCTATCAGTGCCTTAGTGTGGCAATACAGAGAGGAAACGCACACTGCATCTATGGTTCCTGCCCACCATGGAACCATGGATGGGTGTGTGTGTGAGTGACCCAAAAGTTGCATGGACGCACGAGCCACTAATCACTATGAACCCTATTGACCCGATCAAGATTCGAACCCTAATGCCCAGGATCACTCCTTGGCGTACATAGTACCATAACCAATAGACCAATGAATGTTATAGGATCATTGCTGTTGTCTTGTAAACGACCACTTGAGGCCTCGAGCTGATACGACATCAAGTCGTTACACATTACCTGTGTACACTCTTTCTTGCTGATTCAACATGTTAGTGTGATTTCCTTGTGAATTATTATTATTATTATTATTATTATTATTATTATTATTATTATTAGTAGTAGTAGTAGTAGTAGTAGTAGCAGTAGTAGTAGTAGTAGTAGTATTAATATTATTATTAATAATTTTATTATTATTATTATTATTATTATTATTATTATTATTATTATTATTATTATTATTATTATTATTATTATTATTATTATTATTAACAAGTTTTTTCTTGCACTTTACGTTTTGGTTATGTGGTAATATGAACGTTGTCTGTAGCAGTAGTTCGTGTATGAAGAAACTGTTAGGATTCGAGTTTATGTTATTAGCCATATGTTTACGAGACTTGAATTGATGGAGAGACTATGCTATTCAGCCCGTCCTCATAAACAAAGACCAAGGTCCATTCCAGGCTCCCGCCAGACCCCTTGTTTGTGAATGTAAAACGGTTTACACACTTAACTGCAAATAATCGTCAACAGAACCTAAACACCTAACCTAACCTAACCTAACCAATGCTTAAATATAAACATTATGCCAATATATAATAATATTCGAGAAAATTCCCGTTTAGAATGAACAGCATATTATAATTGCTGAATGCGACTTTGGGGTCAACCACTGGATGGAATGGACTTTGTCTGAGCACTGGCTGATGCTTTTTGCGGGCCAGTTGACTACCCAAGTTTCTGAATTATGCCTAATTTGGTGAAACGAGCATCTAAACTACTATTTACTTGCACAGGGAACATGTATCTGGTCATAGGTGAACACTTTTTTTTTGGGGGTGGGGTGGGGTGTTATTCTCAAGGAATAAGGTGAGGAGAAGCTCAGAGTAGGGGACGCATATGGGAATTAGGCAAAATGAACACCAACCAGCCACATCTCTTCTTTGTAGAAAAGTCTAAATGTGCGGTATTAGGTGGAGTGGTTTAAATTTAGACCATATTAAATACCTGTACTGTCATGAACATTTTCCTTAAAATGTAAATTAGTTCGTGGACAGCAATCATAAATTTCTGGAACTTCAATCATGACCGACCTAGTTTGTGGGTCTGTTGTGTTGAACACTTCCCTGCGTCACGGTGACGGGGCTACAGTCTTCCCGGTGTGACGTCTTCTGATAATTATTACCTGCTTCACGGTGATGTACGACCCTCTTAAGACATGCAAATTTCCTATCACGTTAAGCAGCGCCATCTTTCACATGTCAAGCTTTTGCTTTGCCGGAGTTTATTATTTTGGGGGGTAACGTTAACTTGCTCTCATTGTTTCCAGTATGTAATAGTCATGAGCGTTATATTGATGTGATTTACGTTATCTTTTATGTCTAAAGCAAAGTGTTAGATCATCTGTTTAAGAGTTACGGATTAACTTCATGTTTGGTCCAATCACTATACCCTGAAATACACTACCTTGGGGCAAACTAATCTGGGGAAACTACTATAGTCTACACTACTCATTGGAATACCTTCCGCCGGTACAGTACCTTGGACCTTACCATTGTTTACTTCCCTCGATTACACTACCCTGAGGACGCTGTTCTTCCTCTTTTCGTTATCTAAAGAAGAAGTATCCATAACCTGTTTTCCAGTAGCAATCTTTGTTCTAATCATATTTTTTATTTATATGGAACACAAGCTTGGGTACCTGGGCGGCTCGGGTGAAAAATGTATGGCCCAGCTACAGTACTCACGACCTTCATCACTGTAACCATCTACACCACACACAACCATCATCACTGTAACCATCTACACCACACACGACCTTCATCACTGTAACCATCTACACCACACACAACCATCATCACTGTAACCATCTACACCACACACGACCTTCATCACTGTAACCATCTACACCACACACGACCTTCATCACTGTAACCATCTACACCACACACAACCATCATCACTGTAACCATCTACACCACACACGACCTTCATCACTGTAACCATCTACACCACACACGACCTTCATCACTGTAACCATCTACACCACACACAACCATCATCACTGTAACCATCTACACCACACACGACCTTCATCACTGTAACCATCTACACCACACACGACTTGTGACGTATTTCCTGTAGAGCCACGTCAACTTAGATCTTAACGACCGGGATGTTACTGGTTCTGTACCCACGTGATTGTAATTTTCTTTACAATCATCATCTCTGTAACCACCTTCACTTCTCACTTTCTTCATCACTGTAGCCATCTTCACTATACACTATCGTCATTACTGTAACCATCTTACCTACACGCGCAAGCGTCGTACTCTAGCTAGGTTTGTCTTCAGTCTAGTAGCTACCAACCACTTGGGCGGGACGGTTGTGCGATGGTCTCGCTTCATACAGGTCGGCGCTCAATCCCCCGACCGTCCAAATAATTGGGGGACCATTCCTTCCCTCCGTCCCATCACAAATCCATATTCTGACCCCTTCCCAGTGCTATATAGTCGTAATGGCTTGGCGCTTTTCCCTTGATAATTTCCTCCCTCCAAACGCTTAATCACCCCGTTGAAAATAATATGCATGATAAATCTTAATGCAGATGTAGAGAGATAGGATTTGGTATAATTTATAATTCATGTATAGACGGGACAGGGGTATGGGGGTGGATCCCAACCCCACAAGTGACTGTCACAAAACTGGCATCAATCTCCCTACTGAAAAATTTAGTGATGCAAGCCCCATGCGTCTGTCCTCAGAGCGTGGACAGAGATTGACAGACATCATATTTTATTAATATTCGATTGTTAAAATCATGATGTAGCGTATATGTCTAGTTTCTCGACCGTATTGGCTGGTTAATTACAGGTAACGAGTTCTCAGATATTAGTTAAGGAAGGTATAAGCATAGGTGCAAAAATATTCATAAGATTTTATTTTAAGCAGGTGATACCGATGGACTATGTAAGGATAGACTGACAAGTTGAAGTTTGAGGTTGAATATATACGTAAAGGTCGTTATCAAGGTCATAGAGGAGGCGATTTATCTCCAGTTTACTTCTCGAAGGTGATGCCCCTAGCGCGCTGCTCCTCAGCGAAGGCTATCTGAGCGAGGGCGTGGGCGGGGAGGGGATGGGGCGTGGGGATCAGCGGAGACTCAGGCCTGAAGCCGTTCTCGTCGGCGACGTAGGTGACCTCGGCGACAGTGCCGTCAGGAAGAGTGAATCTGAGAAAAGAAGCAACACATAAAATATTGTCATAATGGGATTTCTTGGTGTACAATCTTGTAATATTTAATGTAACTATTATGCAACAAAGAGCGTTCACTCGAATGGAAGGTGAGTCAGGAGGATTTGCATACCTGTAGCTGCCTTGGAAGTTGCTCTGGCCCTCAGCGCCAACGGTGCCGACACGTTCCTCGACGACTCCATTGCTGGTTTCAAATCGGTATTTGAAGTTGCCGTCACCGTTGTCCTCGCGCTCGTCCACCACGGTCTCTGCGTCCTGTTCAGGACGAGGGGCGGCAGCGGCCAGGGCGACCAAGAGGGCGAGCAGAACCTGTGGCCGTCAGGAAATACCCGTAAATATTTCTTGTACCTTCTTACTCCTTTCTAAGAAATCGAACTCGCAATTCTGCTTAATTTTACATGATACTGAGGGCAAGTTTCATCTTGACTTACTGAACATATCTATATATTTATGTTAATTAATAAATTCGCGTGTTCTTAACTTTTATCAATCTCTTATCAACCTGACAATCAGATGACTGAAAGCCAGTTCTGATCTCAGCAAACATATTCATACTCAACTTAATAAATAGCTCATCATCATTTCTGTCTTTCACTTCTAAGAAAATATACCTTAAAGTGTTGCTTTTGATCAAGCGGGAATTGATAGTCGCTTCAAGATTCGTTCTCTATTTGAAAGCTACAAAACGAACATATGCTTCGAAATGTCCTTATCAATTTCTTAATAAATCCTTGCAGAATATATACATCACCGTGTATGCTGGAATAGTCATACTAAGCAGCCGTGACGCTGTCCAACAGTATACTCACAAGCTTCATGTTGCTGGTAAGGGGACTTGATGAAGAGGCTGACATCTGCGTACAGGGAGCTGTTTATATACCCACATCATGCGGCAAGCGGGGGATGGAGGGGGGGCTCCTGGGACGCGGGGTAGGTGGGATTTTTTGGTAGGTGGGTCAAGTGGGTGGTTGTGTAGAGAGTGAGAGTTGTGGTGGGGGCGAGGGGGAGGTCTCGGGTTTGAGGTTTATAAGGAAGGAGATAGCAAGGTCAAAACAATGGGTAAAGGTATACAGTTTGTTTAGGAATTTAAAAGGTAATGTAGCATGGCACTTTATACAAAATCATACTAATTTAGCAAATTTGCCGGTGCCAACGAGGAGTCCCCCACTCACCTGTAATGAGTACTGGTTCCCTTCAGACAATCCAGTAAGTAAATACCTCCCCTCGTTTTAGCATTGTTTGTATGCTAACCTAAGCATTACTTAATTTAATCCATCCTAACCTACGATAAACCTAACCTAATATAAATTAATCATATACATCCTAACCTATGATAAACCTAACCTAATCTGAACTAATCATATCCATCCTAACCCCTGATAAACCTAACCTAAACTGAGCATATCCATCCTAACCTATTATCAACTTAACCTAACCAAAATTTAATCAATCCTAACCTAACCTAACCTTGCCTAAGCTAACTTACCTTCATTCAAACAAACTCCAGACCACTTACAAACGAACGTAAACACGTTTAAGACAAAATTTCATACACTAATAACTATATGCAAAATAGTCCTTACAATCTTAAGCATAGTATTGCAATATGTTATTGAGACAGGATGCTTACGACAACAAATTATCCACTCGAGGGACTGAGAAGGACGTTGGCGAGTGTGCACCACAGGCCTCAGGACCAGAATTC
>WNGS01163002.1:13499570-13513568 GCA_020271785.1 Procambarus virginalis | reverse complement strand
GTGTCTGGGAGTTCTTCTACTCCCCAAGCCCGGCCCCGAGGTCAGGCTTGACTTTTGATAGTTTGGTCCACTAGGCTGCTGCTTGGAGCGGCCCAGCAGGCCCACATACCCACCACAGCCCGGTTGGTCCGGCACTCCTTGGAGGAAACAATCTCGTTTCTCCTGAAGATGTCCACGAGGAAACTAGGCCTTCGAGCTGCTCCAAGCAACAGCCTAGTAGAAAAAAACTCTCACAAGTCAAGCCTGGCCTCGGACCGGGCTTGGGGAGTAGAAGAACTCCCAGAATCACATCAACCAGGTAATCAATCAGGACAACATAATATGACAACACTGCTTTGCAAAATATTACAAACACTTTCAGTCATAATATGGCAACACTCTCTGGCATAATATGACAACTCTCCCTGGCACAACATGACATCACTTCCTGACGTAATATAACGACTCTCCCTGGCATAACATGACAACTCTTTATGGCATAACATGACAACACTTCCTGGTATAATATGGCAACACCACCTGGCATAATATGTATTGCTTCCTGGCATACTATGGCAACTCTTCCCTGGCATGATCTGATAACACTTCCAGGCATAATGTGAAGACACTCCCTGACATTATATGACAAAACATGAGTTAATTTGACAATACTCACAGGCATAATATGACAACATCCTGGTGTAATATGCCAACTTACTCCACAGTCACAGCCTAGTATAACATAACAGCTTGCCATCTTTAACTAAACATCATGACAACCTAACACATTATGACAGTCTGAGCCTTCCTTATTAAGACACCTTTCTCTCATTGACAAATTATGACACCTTCGTTCGCCTGAAATACTATGCAACTTTCAACTTGCTGACACAATATGACAACTATCATACACTTCCATAATATGACACTTTCCATTCACTAACCATAATATGATAACTTTACAACACGTCAGCACATATAGCGACCTGTAATGTATTCCCCTGTCAGCCGTCGTCCTCCTGACTCTCCTTGGCCCAGTGCTACACAGCGCAGCGGGGGGCAACTCCGCCTGGGGGCACATGATGCTCACCAGGCCAAAGAAAACAAACAAAGTATATATTAGATATATACTATATATAGATATAGTATATAGATATATATGAGAGTTTTTTTTTCTATCTATTATATTATATGACTATATGTATAGATATAGTCATATAGATAAGACCAGTGAGTGGTACCCCTATATAATATATTTAATATATATATATATAGCTATCTATATATATATATATATATATCTATCTATATATATATATATATATATATATATATTATATATATATGCAAACAAGCCTGAATGGTCCCCAGGACTAGATACAACTGATATATATATATATATATATATATATATATATATATATATATATATATATAGTATATATATATATATTATATATTATATATATATATATTGTGAAAGTCTCTTTGTGTTCTCGGGTAATTATTATGTTTCTAAGTGGTATAAATTAACAGGATAGTGCATCTTCTTTTCACATATAGTCTTTACTCATACACCAGGACACGTGAGGGAAAATTAAATAATTCCACTGTAATTTATTGGCAGATGGTAGATACAAAACTGACAGGCATAATGACTGACAAACACAAAGACTGACAGACATATAGACTAACAACACTGATAGAATAGCAGATTTACAAAGGTAAGTGCAACGCTCAGACGGCCTGGGTCCTGGGATTCACTTGCGAAGGCATGTTTAAAATAAGAATTTTCTCGGAAATTCTTCTACCTGAGCTCCTGGACGCTACCGTAACTTCTCCGCTACCATAACTGAGGGAAGTGGAGAAATACCCGAGTATTATTTATAGAAGGATGATTCAATAATAATGGATCATCCTTCAAGGTAAATTTTCTGACTTACTTGGGGTCTCCTCGTTTGTATTTCGGTGTCGACAAACGTCAATTGCTAGAAAAAAAATTGATTATTAAATACGTTGCAAAGCCATGTTGGGTTTGCGCAGGACAGAGGTGTCGGCGTCATAGGCCACGAGGTTGGTGTATGACCAGAGGCGCTTCTCTCACACACACCTCACAATCAACCCCATACCATCCCCACCCTCTCTGCCCTCACCCTGCACCCCATTCACGTCCTCACTTTCATCCCTTAACCCATCCCTTCCCCACCTCCTGTATCTTCGTTGGCATTCACAGCAAATGAAAGATTATTCATCTTCACACTCAACTTTCTTTAACACTCTCCCCTCCCCCCTCCTCCCCTTCTATTAACACCTTCCCTTCTTCCCCCCCCCACCTCTCTCTCTCTCCTAGTCCTCCTTCGCTACTCCCTTCTCCACTACCCCTCCTCCACCACCAGCCCGGGGTGCTGGTGGAGGTATATATAGCTCTACCCGAGCACTCTGCAGACATCCTCAGCAGATCCTCACACCGTCAACATGAAGCTTGTAAGTACTGGCGGCTATTTCGAGCTTAAATCATTGCGCCTCCTCAATCTCTCTAAGTGAACTGGTGTCTCGATACTTGGCTGGAAGACTCTCCGTGGAAGTAAAATTTACAAGACGGTTTTGCATCTCAACTTCTCCTTAGTTAAAAATAAATACACACAGTGTGCATGTATAGAATAGAATAATTCATTGCGACCCCGTGAGGTGTATTAATTCTGAGGGATATCGGCTTGTAATATTATTAGTACTGCTATAGTTATAGAAAGTCAAGTTTTGGGTGCCTTGCTTGTGATTGTAACAAAACCTTTTAACTATGTCAGTGTTGAACAGCCACTATTACTACCTTGCAGTAAAGAGCCTAGCAGAGATAAGCTTTTATTGAAAGTTCAAATTCGAGCCTGTAAGGTGGTTTTAATGTCGTTGCTGCACCGTTCATTACACATTTGTTTTCTTAACTGAGAACTGAGTTTTGGTGCAGGCGAGTATAACAAGTATATTGTAATCTGTTTCGCTTAGGAACTACATATAGGGGCTAGTGTACATAGTCATCTATAATCCATTGTTATAAGTTTAATTTAGAATTATGCACCGCAACTATGCTTCTCTATGAATGCTCAACTTTCTTACTCTCAACGAGTGAGTTCCGCTTAGCATCATGGTAAAAGGAAACATGGGAAATAGTGGTTAGTAAAAAATAGTTCCTTATGCAGACAGAAAGTCACAATAACGTGGCGGAAAACTGGGTGCCTAAATAAGATCTTAGTTTTATGTCTACATAAAATGCAAAACTAATTACTTGCTCTTGACGGCCACAGGTTCTGCTCGCCCTCTTGGTCGCCCTGGCCGCCGCCGCCCCTCGCCCTGACCAGGACGCAGAGACCTTGGTGGACGAGCGCGAGGACAACGGTGACGGCAACTTCAAATACAAATTTGAAACCAGCAATGGACTTGTCGAGGAACGTGTCGGCACTGTTGGCGCTGAGGGCCAGAGCAACTTCCAAGGTTCCTTCAGGTAAATAAAGATACAAGTCATTTACTAGTACTCAAATCCTCCTGACTCACCTTCCGTTGTAGTAACCATTTTTTTTAAATTACATGAAAATTACGTTCATATATAAAGAAATCATGTTATTACAGTATTTCACATGTTTTTCTCTTCTCAGTTTCACTCTTCCTGACGGCAGCGTCGCCGAGGTCACCTACGTCGCCGACGAGAACGGCTATAGGGCCGAATCTCCGCTGATCCACCCCCTCCCAGCCCACGCCCTTGCACAGATCGCCTTCGCGGAAGAGCAGCGCGCTAAGGGTGTCACCTTCGAGAAATAAGATGTAGATTAGTCAATTTCTTGACCTTTCTAGTCCAACCCACTTGGGTTGGGCGATAGAGCGACGTTCTCGCTTTGTGCAGGTCGGCGTTCAATCCCCGAACGTCCAAGTGGTTGGGCACCATTCCTTTTCCCCCGTCCGATGCCAAATCCTTATCCTGACCCTTTCCCAGTGCTAAGTAGTTGTAATGGCGTGGCACTTTCCCCTGATAGTTCCCATCTATCAGCCAGTGATCTTAACCCACCATCTCCCTTCCCTCGTAACATTTGTTCTTTCCCTCCATGAATTTCACTCGATCACAGAGAAAGTTTGCTTTCCTCTGCATCACTATTCCTGCGCACTACCTAATGTTGTCATATGTTAAAATAAAATGTTTATGCTGAAATTATGCTATACTCTTCCTCTCTTGTTGTCGTCTTCCGCACTAGAGGTCATGTCTGCTGATTCTTAGAGACTAAAAATGGAGACTTTTTGTAAAGTCTAAAGTTTTGTAAACAAAAATGATATGATGAACTGAGATTTCACAAATAATAAATGTTCTGGTAATAATGTATGTGCATGTTATGATGGACATAACGTGATATTTATATTATACACAAGAAAATACGAATAATAATAAAGAAACGCCTCGCTGCCACAATCCACACCGAATGTAGGTGTATTAGCAGCCAGGTAGTGGCCGACAGGTACGGACCGCATGGCCTACTCTGCCAAAGCACAGGAGGATGGCATGCAAGACACAGTGAGGTATATGACATTATTAAGAGAAGACTTACAACAGCCGGTTGTCCAGCAGAGAGAGAACTTCGTTTCCTAATGCCCCACAACTCTGATGAACCTGTCGGTCGCCCAGACGGGATCACAGTGAACCAATCGAAGAATATAGACAGTTGGCGAGAGACTACACTTGCGTTTCAACTTTGGCCAACACCTATATTGACTTCAGTGTTGCACAGCTAGCGGTGCTGCCAATCACCGGGAAAGCAGCCAAGTCTCGTAAATACAGAGGTCTCGATCATGCTACAATTTCGTCCCCATTGCCTCAATTACACTTGGTGCCTGAGGTCAAACTGCTGCTAGTTTTTTGAAGGAGCTGGGTTCTAAGCTAACTGAAACCACTAGAGACCCTAGAGCCGACAGTTTCCTCTTTCAGCGCCTTAGAGTGACAATCCAGAGAGGAAATGCCCACTATTACTTAAGTGTAAACTGTCTCACTTCCCTGCTAACTTATGTCTGTATCTCCGTATGTCTGCTGCTTCCTACGCCTGCAGCTTCATATGTCTGCAGCTTCATACGTCTGCAGCTTCATATGTCTTCAGCTTCATATGTCTACCGCTTCATATGTCTACTGTCTCATATGGCTGCAGTTTCATATGTCTGCTGCTTCATATGTCTGCTGCTTTATATGTCTGCTGCTTCAAATGCCTGCTGCTTCATATGTCTGCAGCTTCATAGGTCTGCTGCTTCATGTCTGTTGCTTCATGAATGCTGCTTCAAGTCGAGTGTTGTCGAGTGCCCTCGACAACTATTCGAAGTGAATGGATGTCGAGGGCACTTGGTGTCAATTGCCGGCTGAAAAGATACTGCAAATCAAATGCAATACCTTTCATAGATAACTGGGAACACTTCTATGAAAGAAATAAAATGTATGCTCGGGATGGGGTGCATCTATCGAGGGCTGGGGTTGTTGTTGTTGCGAACTCGTTGGAACCAGTGGTTAGAGGCGTTTGTCAGGGTTTGGGTTTAAACTGATAGTAGATAGTGGTATGGGAATTGATATGGAATAAGGAGGTAATAAAAGTATGTGTTTGTGGGAGAAATAAATTGGCAAAATGATCAGGGGAAAGAGAAGGGCCTTAAAATAACAATACACTTAGGGTATATTACACTAATAGTAGAAGTCTAAGAAATAAAATAAACTATTTTAAATGCTCTTGTCTGCATTGAAAAAATTGACATTATTGCACTTACCGAAACGTGCATGACTGTAGAAAATAGAAAACTATTAGCTGAATATCAAATAGATGGATTTAAACTATTTCACAAAGATTGATATATTAGACGAGGAGGGGGAGTAGCAATATATGTTAGAGAAAATTTGAAATGTAGTCTCAAAGAAGGAATCAAAACTGAGCCACATACTGAAACTATTTGGATAGAATTAAACGAAAGAGCAAATAATCTTATGATAGGAGTTATATACAGGCCATCAAAGTTAAACAGGATGGAAGCAAAGCACTTAAGGAATGAAATATCTCGAGCTTCTAGGTCAAGCAGTATTTGTGTCACGGGTGACTTCAATTTTAGTGGAATAAACTCGTTTAACAGAACAGGGAATAACGAAGCAGAAGTTTTTCTAGAATTATTTGACGAATGCTTACTTAGCCAACACATTAAGGAACCAACGCGGGAAAATAATATTTTAGATTTAGTGTTAACTAACAGAGAAAACACAAATTAATGACATCGAAATAGGGAGTGAGCTAGGGAAAGTGATCACAAAGAAATAAGATTTAGCATGAAATGGAATAGATCTGTAGGAAACAATTCTGTTAAAGTGCCAGATTTTTGAAAAACTGATTTCAATAGCCTAAGATTTTTTGGGTGGTCAATAGATTGGAAAGTCTTGGGCATGGGGGATGGGCCGGTGTTGGAGCGAGATGTGAACCCAGCGATAGGTGACGTAAAAAGGGATTCGGTGTGGATTCAAAATATAACTTATTTAAAAAAATTCTAAGGAAAGCACAGGAACGTAGTATACCATACAAATTGAATAGATCGAATACTAATGACCCAAAGTGGATAACAAAGGATCTGAAGAACCTATAGGTAAAAAGAGAGCTTGGTACAAAAAGATTAAGAATGGAGAAGTCAGTTTAGAACAGGAATTCGCACAACTGGTTAGAAATGTTAAAAAGAGATAAGAAAGTAAAAAGAAACTATGAAATTCGCATAGCAGGGCAAGCAAAGACAAATCCAAAAGGTTTTGCAGTATATCGAACAAGGGTTAGGGAAAGAATAGATCCATTAAAAACCGAGACAGATCAGATAACGGATAATGACGAAGAGATAAGTAGTATTTTTAATAAATATTTTATCTCTGTATTTACTAAAGAAGAACCTAACTCTGTGTCTTCAGCCGAACAAGTCTATGTGGGTGGGGACGAGACAGGTTACTAGTCCAGCAGTTACCAGGGATGATATTATTAAACAAATAGTAAAACTCAAACCAAACCAATCCCCAGGGCCGGATGAAGTGTTGGCCAGGGTGCTTAAAGAATGCAAAGAGGAGCTTTGCGATCCATTGTCTACCATATTTAATAAATCATTAGAGTCATGCAGAGTGTCAGAGGCTTGAAGGTTGCTAATGTGGTACCAATTTTTAAGAAAGGAGATAGATCACTTGCATCGAACTATCGGCCAATTAGCCTAGCGTCTATTGTGGGAAAGTTACTTGAATCGATAACTGTAAATACCATTCGTTTTCATCTTTCAAAGCTTTGCTCAAGCCAAGGTACACAACATCACAATCCTTACCACTATCAACTGCATCAACTATGCTGGAATAAAAAGATAGCAAATTTGTTAAACATGAAAGGCCATTTGTAAAACCATGTTGTGACTCGTTTATTAATTTATGTTTTTCAAGATGAGGACGAATGGTATTTCCTATTATCGATCCAAGTAACTTTCCCACAATAGACTTTAGGCTAATTGGCCGATAGTTTGATGCAAGTGATCTATCTCCTTTCTTAAAAATTGGTACCACATTAGCAACCTTCCACGACTCTGGCACTCGGCCTGATTCTAATGATTTATTAAATATGGTATACAATGGCTCACAAAGCTCCTCTTTGCATTCTTTAAGCACCTGACCAACACTTCATCCGGCCCTGGGGATTTGTTTGGTTTGAGTTTTACTATTTGTTTAATAATATCCCTGGTAACTGTTAGACTAGTCAACCTGTCCTCGTCCCCACCCACATAGACTTGTTCGGCTGAAGACATAGAGTTAAGTTCTTCTTTAGCAAGTACAGAGACAAAATATTTATTAAAAATACTACTCATCTCTTCGTTATTATCCGTTATCTGACCTGTTTCGGTTTTTAATGGACCTATCCTTTTCCTAACCTTTGTTCGATATAACTGAAAAAAACTTTAGGATTTGCATTTGCTTGGCCTGCTATACGAACTTCATAGTTTCTTTTTGCTCTCCTTATTTCTTTTTTAACATTTCTAACCAGTTGTGCGAATTCTTGTTCTAAACTGAATTCCAATTCTTAATCCTTTTGTACCAAGCTCTCTTCTACCTTTAAGGTTTTTCAGATCCTTTGTTATCCATTCGAGTCATTTGTATTTGATCTATTCAATTTGTAAGGCACTTTCCTGTGCTTTGCTTTGAATATTTGTAAATAAGTTATATTTTGAATCCAAATCGAAATCATCCTTTACATCACACATCGCTGAGTTCACGTCTTGCTCCAAGGCCGGCCCGTCCTCTATGCCCAAGCCTTTCCAATCTATTTGACCCAAACAATTTCTTAGGATATTAAAATAGCTTTTAAAAAATCTGGCACTTTAAAATAATTTCTCATACAGACCTATTCTATTCTATGCTAAATCTGATTTCTTTGTGATCACTGTTCCTAGCTCACTCCCTATCTCGATGTCATTAATTTGTGTTTCCCTGTTAGTTAACACTAAATCTGAAATATTATTTTTCCGCGTTGGTTCCTTAATGTGTTGCGTAAGAAAGCAATCGTCAGTTAATTCTATAAATCTTCTACTTCGTTATTACCTGTTCTGTTAATCCAGTTTATTCCATTAAAATTAAAGTCACCCATGACACAAATACTTTTAGACCTAGATGTTCTAGATATTTCATCCCATAGATGCTTTGCTTCCATTCTGTCTAAATTTGGTGGCCTATATATAACTCTAGTTATAAGATTATTTGCTTTTTCGTTTAATCTATCCAAATAATTTCTGTGTGTGGGCTCAGTTTTGATTCCCTCTTTGAGACTACATTTCAAGTTTTCCCCTAACATATATGGCTACTCCCCCTCCTCGTCTATATATCAATCTGTGTGAATAGTTAAATCCATTTATCTGATATTCAGCTAATAGTTTCTATTTTCTACATTCATCCACGTTTCCGTAAGAGCAAAAATATCTATTTTTTTCTATAGAGACAAGAGCATTTAATTCGTTTATTTTATTTCTTAGTCTTCTACTGTTAGTGTAATATATGTTAAGTGTATTGTTATTTTGAGGACCTTCTGTTTCCCTGATCATTTGCCAATTTCTTTCTCCCACAAACACATACTTTTATTACTTCTTCCTCCATATCAATTCCCATACCACTTTCTACTAACAGTTTAAACCCAGACAAACGCCTTTAACCACTGGTTCCAACGAGTTCGCAACAACAACAACCCCAGCCCTCGATAGATGCACCCCATCCCGAGCATACATTTCATTTCTTTCATAGAAGTGTTCCCAGTTATCTATGAAAGATATTGCATTTGATTTGCAATATCTTTCCAGCTGGCAATTGACACCAAGTGCCCTCGACATCCATTCATTTCCAACTTCCTTTCTTGGAAGAATGCCACATATGATCGGGATTCCTCCCTTGCTGCTAACTAATTCTATGGCTGTTTTATACCTCTGAATCAGTTCCTCACTCCTGACTCGACCGACATCATTTCCTCCGACGACATATAGAGAACCATCACATCAGAGAATGGGAGAGAGGGAGGGATGTGGGGACCGACCTGTGAGATTTATATATATTTAATTTATATGAATTTATATTTACGTTAATTTATATACTTCGATAGCAATTCGTATGATGTTAAGTGGACTGTATTTCTGCAATAATCTCACAAATCGATTCTTGCACATTAGTGGGGGTTTATATTTAATTTATATATATGCAGCCAATCAAACTACAGTATTAAACTACATATATTGTTAAACATTGAAGAGGTTCCTTATCTTATTGTACAGCAGGCCTTAGTCCACCAGGTATAACTAGGATGTAAACACCAAATTTTCCTCGTGTAAGGTAGCTTCCATCACCCTGGTAACTGATACACAAAGCGTGCTTCCTCGTCTTGACCTGTCAAAAGGGCGCTAGCTATGAAGCCAGAATCCTAATATATGACAGCTATATCAGAGAAAACACTGTACATTGAACCATAAAGACCAAGGTTTAATTACCTTTTTTGAGTCGATCATTCGTGTTCTAACCGGTTCACCCTATCTACAGACAATAATGGCCCAAAATGATTTGATATACGGGTTTCGGAAGAACACTTAGCTTGTATTTTGTTGACAGCGTTTTGATGATGGCAGACCTTTGGTTTCCATAACACTTCGTCCAAGAGAATTGATAGGAGCCGAATTTGTTCCACGACTCTGGTCTAACAACAACAATAGCTGACACTCCATACTACTGACGCTACTGGCCGACATTGTCCAGATATGATAGGAGCCAAATTGCTCCATGCGTCTCGGAGGTAACAATGGCTGACCACTCCCTACTCACTTCACTGACGCCTCCCTCACTTTGTAAAGATGTCAGTAACTTGATAGAAGGGTCACATTTACTCTATTTTGATTCTGATAATTAAGTTAATTAAAATGAGATGTTTTTATGATGGTAAAAGTCCAAAGACTAATGTATTTAAGAATAATTCCCAACAAAATAGCTGGTGAATTATTATAGTATGTGGCTATGATATCCCGTTTTCTATAGACGGAAACTCCACTACAAGTTACATTTTCTATGGGTTAACTTGTGAATACAACGCAGCAATATTATCTGCCTGTATGTAATATTATTAAATGGTGTCGGATTTTCCGACAAGGGAGGGAGGCGAGGGGAGTGCTTTGAACTTTGCCTAAGACAGCTTAGGAAAGACTTCGTGAAGGAACTTGAATGCTGCCGACTCCTTATCTGGAGCTGTGACACAATGTTTCCCAAGTTCGCAGCCTTCAGATATCTTCGCTAAGCTGAGGCAAATGATTAAGAAAGTTTTGGAGGAACTGAAATCTATTTTCTCTATCTTGCAGGCATTAACAATCAGAAAATAACACCTACTACCTAGAAATCATTTTTTATACCGAGCTAATATATGTGTTTGTGATTATTCGTGTTTTCTCATTAATAGACATATATCATGTTATGTGTTTCACAGCATTTCACTTCATCTGATATTTGTATATTATATACTTAAAAATATCAGCAGAAAGCCTCCAGTGAGGGAATGGAATGGAACTATCAGGGGAAAACGCCAATTGCCTATCGTCTCCAGTGAGGGAGACGATAGCAGAAAAGGAAAATTATAGTAAAATTTTTTGCATAAATGTTTATTTTAACACATGGTTACCCTAGATAGTGTGCTGGAATAGTGATGCACAGGAAAGCAATCTTTCTCTGTGATCGAGTTAAATACATGGAATGGAAGGAGAAATATTGGGAAGATCACAGGATGTCATGTCAACAGTCAATAACTTGACTAATCTACGATTTATTTTTCGAAAACTACGCCCTTAGCGCGCTGCTCTTCGGCGAAGGCGATCTGTGCGAGGGCGTGGGCGGGGAGAGGGTGGGGCGTGGGCAGCAGCGGAGACTCGGGCCTGAAGCCGTTCTCGTCGGCGACGTAGATGACCTCGGCGACGGTGCCGTCAGGAAGAGTGAATCTGAGAAGAGAAGCAATACATAAAAAACATTGTGTTAATGGGATTTCTTGCCGTACAAACATGTAATATTGTATGCAATTATTATGCAACAAAAAACGTTCACTTGATTGGAAGGTGAGTCAGGATGATTTGCATACCTGTAGCTGCCTTGGAAGTTGCTCTGGCCCTCAGCGCCAACGGTGCCGACACGTTCCTCGACGACTCCATTGCTGGTTTCATATTGGTATTTGAAGTTGCCGTCACCGTTGTCCTCGCGCTCGTCCACCAAGGTCTCTGCGTCCTGTTCAGGGCGAGGGGCGGCGGCGGTCAGGGCGACCAAGAGGGCGAGCAGAACCTGCGATCATCAAGAGAGACTGTAGTAGATATCTTGATATACCATACGAATTCATCAGTTCACCCTCCTATACTGAAAGTACTTATCGTAACCATGTAGTCGAAAGTACAAGTATGTCGTGATGCACCACCAGAAAGTTGACTATTTGTTGTTAAACTTGAACAAACCTGAAACCTTTTTAACTGCAACATAAATATAGGACCTATCGTATCCTAACCTAACCTCTCCTAGTAATCCAAAGCCGAATACAAGTTTCCTTCGGCCAAATATATCATATATATACGTGTTCTACTATGCCAAGGAATATTTAAGTATAATTTTTGGAAGTATTTTTACGGACTATAAAACTAATAGTACAGACATTGGTTTACTGGTAGTTCATCTCTACATATCAGTACCTTCGACCAAATAGTTACTTAAGTACTATCATTTCCGGAGGATTGGTTGGGATGCTTATATTACTGACACTCCTTCTTCTAAATACCGTTTATCCATATATGACACTGACAACAACTTACAGGACTAAACTAACATCCAAATCTGTATATAACTTTGCTAGAAAAAGTACAAGGCTTAGCTTGGGTGACGGACACCAAAGCTTCACTACTCACATATCTTCGTCACTGTAACTATCTTCCCTACAATCCGCATCCTTCAATGAATTATAGGAAATTTAACTATATCTTAACTACACACCGCCACACTTTCCCTCTCCTTCGCAACCTTCCCTGCCCTTCATCACCTTGTCAATCCCTTATCGACTTCGCTACGCTACACCACCTTCTGCACACTTCATCGATTTCCCTCTCCTTTATCATCTTCCCTTCCCTTCACCACCTTCCCTACTCTTCAACAGTTTCCATATCCTTCAACACCTTCTTTACTCTTCACGACTTTTCCTTTATAAATGTTATCTTACCGAAAATGCAGTCTTTTATATAGCAAGATTTCCCCTGACATACCGAGGACCATTCACGGACTAAACCAGTCACCATGCAAAGTTTATTAAGGCTAGCCCAAGGCGTCAGGCCGCAACCTCAATCAGAGGTTATCTTGAAATGATTTCGGGGCTTAGCGTCTCCGCGGCCCGGTCCTCGACCAGGCCTCCTTTTTGTTACACACCCCCAGGAAGCAGCCCGTAGCAACTGTTTAACTCTAGGGTACCTATTTACTTAACTGAACAGGGGCATCAGGGTGAAAAAAACTTTTTGCCCATTTGTCTCCGCCTCCACCGGGGATCGAACCCGGAACCTCAGGACAACGAATCCGAAGCGCTGTCCACTCAGCTGTCAGGCGCCCCGTGTCTATCCGCAGAGGGATAGACTGTCAAGCTGATATATTCCCTTTCATAGCTATAGATTTTATCAATTCTAATTCCTTCATCTCCTTTACATTTTCCTTCAGATCTTCAAGAAAAAGAACAATTCACAAAGCAGTTCTCAGTATGTCTCAGCAGCACCAGTGCTGTCGTGAACGACTCGCAATAAACAACTGTCAGCTGCTGCCCAGTACTCACAAGCTTCATGTTGGTGGTGTGAGGGTTAGCTGAGCACGTCTGACTGCTGGTGCCAGGGCGGGCGGTATATATACCCCCTCGACCATCAGCAGCAGCTACGGGTAGGTAGGTCAAGTATAAAAGCGTCTGCAGCGGTTGCTGGGGAAGGTGTCGGGACTTGGAAGAGAAGGCAAGGTCGAGGAGCTGTGGGATGACTGGTGATGAGTTATGGTGTGTACTCACTGACCGGGAATGAACCTTTGTAGTGTTTACTCACCTTGAAGGGTATATATATTCACTAACTGGTGAAGACATTTGTGACACATACTCACTGACTCGTGCTGAGACCTGTGGTGTATACTCATCTTGTAGATTACGGGGTATTTATTGACTGGTGATGAACCTCGAGGTATATACTCACTAACGACAGCACACGGTCTATCACCGTGTCAATAAATGCACGTACACTACATGGTGAGTATTGCCTATAAGTCTCATTACGAGTATTGAATATACACCACAGGATTCATCAACAGTCAGTGAGTATACACCACAAATATCATCACCAGTCAGTGAGTAGACACCTCAAGGCTCATCATCAGTCAATGATTATACAGAACAGAGGACAACATATAGCATATCTAGGTATACAACTTAGGTTTCATCAGCA
>WNGS01163002.1:13475235-13490235 GCA_020271785.1 Procambarus virginalis | reverse complement strand
GGTCAAGTAAGAGTCAGGTGTGCAGAAGACGGTCAGCTAAGAGTCAGGTGTGCAGAGGAAGGTCAGGTGTGCACCTGAATGCGACCAAGAGGGTGAGATGCCATCCTTCACCTTACTACAGGTTTTGAAGGTTAGAGAGTCCTGGGCTGAAGCTAGAGGACGTCAATAGAGAAGTGGCTAGGTATGGATAGATTTGGGAAGGTTGGTATAGACGCCAGTAGGCGTGTGTGGGCGTGGGGAGGCAGGTATGGGCCGAGGTAGGCGTGTATGCGCCTAGGATAACCCAGTGTTTACTTAGGCGCTTCAGAGGACATCGAAGCGGGCGTTGGCACTACATACCTGTGTGCCAGACTTGGAAGGAAGGCATGGGCATGAAATGGGAGAATTGGACGGGATAGACTGGGCCGTGGTTGGGATAGTCAGGTATGTGGGTGGCATAGATCAGGTAGTGGGTGGCATAGATCAGTAGTTGGTGTGGATACGATAATGATGTATTCTATGGAGAGGCTGGAATATATGGTAAGAGAGAATATTTTGTGAGTGAGGAGATTTCATGGAGTGTAGAGGAAGGTTCTGGGGATGGGGCTTGGAGGAAGGTTCTGGGGATGGGGCTTGGAGGAACCAGGGGATAGTTGGGAGAGACAGGGCGAGAGTTGGTGGGGGGGGGGGGAGACACTGGTTGTCAGCAACAGGGTAGCAGCAGGAGTGGGGATGGCAACTATAGTATGAGATTGGGATAGGCAGCAACATGGTTGGAGGTGTGTATAGGCAGAAGCTTGGATGGAGGTGGGTAGGCAGCAGCTTGGATGGAGGTGGGTAGGCAGCAGCTTGGATGGAGGTGGGTAGACAGCAGCTTGGATGGAGGTGGGTAGGCAGCAGTTTGCAAAGAGGTGAGTAGGCCTATATTGACGTAATGGACAGTTGAATAGCAGAATTTGATACTAATCACTTTATAGAGTCCAAAAAAAATATTAAAACCAAACTAGAATATTACTAGGCCTATTATAGCACATATATACATTATATTAGGCATCAGATAGCGTGTGTTGGGTCTAAGATTGTTAGGTTAGGTTTTATTAGCAACTATAAATAAAAAACCTTTTCCGGTTTGTTCCTAGTCAATAGTACCCAAGCTAGTGAGGAAGAAGGGAGCTGAGGGAAGAGGGCGGGGAAGGGCTTGATTGAACGAAATGTCAGAGTGAAGGGGCACGGAAGGGGGGGGGGGCAGGAAAAGGGTACATGTTTGTGCGCGCGCAGCTTGTGTGCTCAAGTGCTTCCGTGGTTCATTGTTTTGCAAATTCCATAACAAATGCATTAGAAGGTGGAAGATAGGGGCGAACACAGGTGTAATCTCTGCTCGGTTCAGGTATTTCCTTGTGTTACTGCTAGTGCCATATATATGTGTGTCGTTACGAGTCACATGTGCGTTACTACGAGTCACACATGTGTCGCTACGAGACACGTTGTGATACCCCAAGTATCGTGGTACTAAACCTCAAATAAATTTACTATATCAGTCGCCATGGCGTAATGGTAAAGTACTAAGGCCAGATTCACAAAGCAGTTACGCAAGCACTTTTCGAACCTGTACATCTTTTCTCAATCTTTGGCGGCTTTGTTTGCATTAATTAAACAGTTAATGAGCTCCGAAGCACCAGGAGGCTGTTTATAACAATAATAATAGTTGATTGGCAAGTTTTTATGTTTGTAAACTGTTTAATAAATGTAACCCAAACCCGTCAAAGTTTGAGGAAACCTGTACACGTTCGTAAGTACTAGCGTAACTGTTTCGTGAATCTGGAGCCTGGCCCGGCGCTTCGCAAGTGCTCTGGCTTGGTTCGTATCCTTGCCGGGGAGGATTGAACGGGTGCCAATCCTTAACTGTAGCTTCTGTTCACCCAGAAATGAACGTATACCTGGTTGTTAAACGATTTGGCGGGTCGTATTCCGGAAAAATTGGGATTAAAGACCTGCCGTAAACGCTATGCGTGCTAGTGGCTGTACAAAAAATGTAATAACTCCTGTATATATAAATAAATAAAAAGTAAGATAAAAAGTTTGTAATGGAAATTACTACCATGGATTCTGATATTCTTACCATAATGACCAGCCTTGATGTGCAGTTATTACCATAATGACCAGCCTTGATGTGTAGTTATTACCATAATGACCAGCCTTGATGTGCAGTTATTACCATAATGACCAGCCTTGATGCGTAGTTATTACCATTGAGTGATGTTGCGAGGTAAGTAGGCTAGCAACTTGACAGAACTTTTTGTCATCTTGATTCAAGTTGTCAAATCAGGCTCCAGCTTGCAGGTAAGCCTTTTGGTGCTTCACATATATGCGTTTGAGCTGGGGTCTCGAAGAGTTATTATTATTAACATCTTTATTGAGAAAAATTAACTAAAATTTTGTCTAATCTGAGTACTTTGTTGTACAATTAGGTTTTATTAGAGTGAGGATTATGCTCTTATTCACTGTCACACAGGACAGAGGATCATACACAAGACAGTAGGTCTAAACTGTAGGCCGAAACACATGCATATGTCATGGTTACAATCAACTACATTAGACAGTATATATGTTTCAGTATACACAAAGGCAGGAATGGGTTCATAAGAGATGCAGATTAAAAAGAAAATAAATTAAATTTTTCTTCAATCTTTAAAATGGACAAGCAAATGTAGGATAAATTGTTAGGATGTAGTCCAGTTTACTAGATTCAAATAAATAGTTACACAGTTGGTGGTATAATAGGCCAGGATGTCTAAAATCTTTTACAGTCTCACATTCAACAATATAGTGTTACAGTAAAAGCCTTAAAGATTTGTCACAGAGTTTACAATCTGAATATTCTGGTTGTGGCTGAGGCTCACTAACCTGCCAGATGTGCCTATAGCCAAGGCGAATTCGCGCAATGATTACATCACATTGCTTGGTCCGGTTACTGTGCTGACCATACAAATACCTATTATTACAAAAGTTGTATTATTACAAACTCAGTGGCTAGAAAGATACCCAATAGTTCAATCTGTGTCGTGGTTGCCCAGCCCTTCAATCTCTGTGTACTAGACATGATAATTTAATTCCCCGTATATACTGTACATGCACAACCTGTTCTACCAGTGCCCAATTGCACAGAACCATCAGTAGAGGCGTAGGATTCAGTTGGTTTGAGATTTTGAAGATGACTGTCAATAGCTTCTAGTGTTATGCATTTCATAGTTTCAGTGTTATAGATTTGTGTAACGCTGTAGGGTGTACAATGTTCAGAGACTTGCACATCTTTCCAAGAAGGAATATAGTGAACAGTTTTACCAGGATTGAGAAAGACATTCAGTTTCATAAGAATATGGACACAGCAACTGAGCCACGCCTATGTTGTTTGACAGTCGAGAGGCGGGACCAAAGAGTCAAAGCTCAACCCCCTCAAGCACAACTAGATAAGTGATTACACACTGTAAGGAGCTTTTTGCGGTGGATTGAGTGAACAATCAGAATTATTTAAAATGGCTCTCAATTAAATTTGAATAGCGCTGGTCGGATCATTATTTTTCAAATTTTGGTGCAAAACGTAGTATTAAGTACAACTATTCTTTCATGAATAATAGGAAATCTAAGTTCCTTTCTCATGTTAAAAATTCTGACAGTTCTGTGACAACCCAGGATGATGCGCATGGCATCAATTTGTATTACATTTAGGCCTTGTAACTGTTTAGGAGAAAAATTAAGAAGATTCAAGGCATAATAATCAACAACAGATAGTATAAAGGCAATAAAAAGCTACGAGTATATTATAAGTTAATGCCAATTCTATTGCCCACAAGAGTTTTGAGATATTTAAGACGCTCAATGAGTAAAATCCTCACCTTCTTATCTTGACGTTATTTTGAGATGAATTCGGGCTTAGCGTCCCCGCGGCCCGGTCCTCGACCAGGCCCCTTTTTTGTTACACACCCCCAGGAAGCAGCAGTAGCCGCTGTCTAACTCCCAGGAACTTATTTACTGCTAGGTGAACAGGACATCAGGGTGAAAGAAACTGCTCATTTGTTTCTGCCTCCATCGGGGATCGAACCCGGAACCTGAGAACTACGAATCCTAAGGGGTTTTTCAACCTAGCTGTCAGGCCCCAAGTGATTCCCAGGCCCTTGGGTAGTGATTCTCAACCGTTCCATTCTGATTCACTATTTTCCAACACCGTCGTAACCTGTGGACCACCTGTTCCTACAACCATGTTCTCACCTGGGGACCCCCACAACCCCATTCTCACCTGGGGACCCCTTCAACCCCATTCTCACCTGGGGACCCCTTCAACCCCATTCTCACCTGGGGACCCCTTCAACCCCATTCTCACCTGGGGACCCCTTCAACCCCATTCTCACCTGAGGACCCCTACAACCCCATTCTCACCTGAGGCCCCCTACAACCCACATTCTCACCTGGGGCCCCCTACAACCCCATTCTCACCTGAGGCCCCCTACAACCCCATTCTCACCTGAGGCCCCCTACAACCCCATTCTCACCTGAGGCCCCCTACAACCCCATTCTCACCTGAGGCCCCCTACAACCCCATTCTCACCTGAGGCCCCTACAACCCACATTCTCACCTGGGGACCCCTACAACCCACATTCTCACCTGGGGACCCCTACAACCCACATTCTCACCTGGGGACCCCTACAACCCACATTCTCACCTTGGGACCTCGTCAACAAAATAGATAAAACCATCTAGAGCGAGAAAAGCCATCACTGTGACACACACACACACACACACACACACACACACACACACACACACACACACACACACACACACACACACACACACACACACACACACACACACACACACACACACACACACACACACACACACACACACACACACACACACACACACACACACACACACACACACACACACACACACACACACACACACACACACTCAGATGACACAGGCCCAGCACTGTATTTCTTCTCCTTCGAACTTCACGTGGATGATAACATGAAGGGAAGGGAACTATAAAGGGAAAGCGCCAACCCATTACAACTATATAACACTTGGAAGATATCTGGATAAGGATATGGGATGGGACAGCGGGAAGGAATAGTGCCCAACCACTTGGATTGTCGGCGATTGAGCTGTCAGTTCAACACGCACTTATAATAAAGGTTCTTATTTTGTTAGAATACAATATGTTATACATCGTCCCTTGATCCCTTTGAGATTGTTTGAACAGTGTATGCCCAGCTAGGAACCAATGCCCGAGGAGGGATGTCAAAATCCTCCATCACAATGTGTTTTGTTCTGATCACTAATATTTTGGGACGTTACTGCCTACTCCAGCTCAGGTTTCTGCTGTAGAAATGTCCCAATCTGTTTAGGATAATTGATATGAATGGATAAAAGAGGCAGATTTTCTTGTGATCAATATACTTTCTAATTTATTTTAAGGTGGCTTAGGATGGAGAAAGTTTTTTAGAGATAGGTGTGGCTGTTTCTCATTTTTTTCAGTTTCATATATTGTTGCAACATTTGAATGCTTACTTTGCTTTGATTCTACAACCTTTCTGATTCACATACCAGTCTTACATTCTCTTGCTTATATTCTTTAAATTGTTATTTATTTTGATTCTGTCTGAGATTCACGAATCTGTCTTATGTTTTTGTTTGCATTTTTGCACAGTCTCGAATCGAAACAAATTTGTTTTCATCCAACACTATACACATTACTTACATTACAAAAATCGTATTCGGGATTTTACATACTATGCCATGAACATACACGATCTCACGAACCTACACCTGATCTCAGAGACGTTCACACGATCTCACAGACATACACACCTTGCATTCCAAATGAAGAGGAATGTTATACATATATCTCCACATAATAAATAGAAAGCACTAGGAATTCAATACAATTGGCGTCTTAACTTTGCATGTTACTGCATATATCATTGAATAAAAACTGGGTAAGAAACAAGAATTGTTTTCTATTACAAAGACTTAAAAATGGTCAAGAATTGTCAATGATTTATGGGTTTTCGCTACAACCATCAACCAAACCCCCACTACCAACCCTAACTACATTCACCATTACCCATACCCAACACTCATCCCTCCCTCACCCCAACCTACTCACCTACAAAATTCTCAGAGGACCTGACAGGGTAGATAAAGATAAACTGTTTAACACGGGGGCTCCTACTATTCGTGTTAATAAGTTATGTGTTTTATATATTAGAGTGTCCCTTAGCGAACAAAGGGACACAGGTGGAAACTGAATACCCAAATGAGTCACACGGACGTAAGAAAGAACTTTTTCAGTGTCAGAGTAGTTAACAAATAGAATGTATTAGGCAGTGCATTGGGTAGAGGCTGGGTTGCATTGAGTATATATAGAGAATATATATAGAGGCAGATTCCATACACAGTTTGAGATATAGATATGATAAGGGCCCAGTAGGCTCAGGAATCTGTACACCAGTTCAGAGGCGGGACCAAAGAGCCAGAGCTCAACTCCCGCAAGCACAACTAGGTGAGTACTTCCCTCCCTCACCCCCAACCCCAGCCCTTCACTGCCCACCACTCCATTCTCAACATTTCACTCCTGCTTTCACCTCTTCTCCTTCTTCGTGCCGTCCCGGTAGCTCAGGAAGGCTGACCTTGTCCCGGCATCACTAACTAGGCTTGACAATAGAGCAAGATGATGTACAAGTTTTAGGTACATTCTGGGAATAGGATATGAGCACACGTTGAGAGTATGACAGGGGGCAAGGACTGTGTTGCATTGGGTTTCTGAGTTTGAGTTCGGGTTATTGTAATTTGGGTTGTTATAGCTTGAGTTGTGGTAGCTTGGTTTGTGATAGCTTGGGTTACGTTAGCATGGGTAGTGTTAATATGGGTAGTGGTAGTTTAAGTGTGTTATCATAAATATGTTAGACTGAGTGTGTTAGCTTGAGTACGTTACTCACAGTCGTCGACACGTGCAAAAGACTGTCTTTATCTACATTTTTGTGGGTCACCCTCAAAACAGCAAGTATCAGTCCTTACTTATACATATTGGTATATACTGCCCGCAGGTTTTCTTTTAGACATGTTTCATTGAATATGACTGCAAATTCCGTGTTGATTACATTCTTGTTTTGGGTTTCTATCCCTCTGACTAGTGCTTTTGCATCTTGTATTAATTGGAAGAGGAAGATATGTTCACTCCTGTCTCTTCACTTGAGAATAACTGTATAGGTTAGAAACGCCGAGTAAATTATAAAAAATATAATTCATTCTACAGTTAATCTTTATTCTTTTAGTCATCCTGGAATAAACATGATATTAGGACATTTGGAGAAATCCTCTTCCAATTAAACCAAGATGCAAGAGCACTAGTCAGAAGGATAGAAGCCATAAACAAGAAAATAACACAGAATATGAACTTATTATATATATATATATATATATATATATATATATATATATATATATATATATATATATATATATATATATATATATATATATATATATATATATATATATATATATATATATATATATATATATATATATATATATATATATATATATATATATATATATATGGTGTATACTGGCAGAAGGTTTTCTTTTAAACATGTCTCATTGAATATGACCGCATATTCTGTATTTACTATCTTCTGATTAAGGGCTTCTATCCCTCTAACTATTTTCTTAGCATCAGGGCTTAGCTGAAACAGGAGTTCTCCAAAACTCATTTTCGTAATTTCCGGGTGAAGAAAAGATGTGAATTACTATAGAATGTAATACACTTATTTAAACAATTTGCACAACGTTTCGAACCTCCATGGTTCATTCTCAAATGAGGAAATGTTAGATTGATTGATAAAGATTAAGCCACCCAAGAGGTGGCACGGGCATGAATAGCCCGTAAGTGGTGGCCCTTATGAGCCATTAACGTATCGAGTGATGATACTGGAGATCTGTGGAGGTGCGACGGCACCCTGCGTGACGGGAGATGTCTCCCGGAAGGAAATGTTACAATGTGGTTTGATTATATACCCGCACTGGGTCAGGTGATAAGACAATAAAGGTGAAAACATAGGGGATACATAAGGGATAAATGGGGTGAAACATATGAACATAAGAATAGAGGTAACCGCAGAAGGCCTAGTGGCCCATACGAGGCAGCTGGCATCTACATACAAAGATTAATCCAGTGAAATTGGCCTGTTATGTTGAACATTGTCTTCTGTATTGGCATCGTTATGTTCTGGTCTTGTCCTTACTCTCATTGTGGGAAGAGTAAATAGTTCCGTGATTTGGGTGTTCATGGTAGGTTGTTCTGTTCTTATGTGAATTGCTTCAAGAATTTGTAATCTTCTTGCATCTTGGGTTCTGTCTATTATGCATGTATTTTTGTTGAACAAAAATACATGCATAATAGACAGAACCCAAGATGCAAGAAGATTACAAATTCTTGAAGCAATTCACATAAGAACAGAACAACCTACCATGAACACCCAAATCACGGAAGTATTACTCTGTACCGCTGTGTGGTGACCTGTACCGCTGTGTGGGACATGTACCGCTGTGTGGTGACCTGTACCGCTGTGTGGGACCTGTACTGCTGTGTGGGCCCTGTACCGCTGTGTGGTGACCTGTACTGCTGTGTGGGACCTGTACCGCTGTGTGGTGACCTGTACTGCTGTGTGGGACCTGTACCGCTGTGTGGTGACCTGTACCGCTGTGTGGGACCTGTACCGCTGTGTGGGACCTGTACCGCTGTGTGGGACCTGTACTGCTGTGTGGTGACCTGTACCGCTGTGTGGGACCTGTACCGCTGTGTGGTGACCTGTACCGCTGTGTGGGACCTGTACTGCTGTGTGGGACCTGTACCGCTGTGTGGTGATCTGTACCGCTGTGTGGGACCTGTACTGCTGTGTGGGACCTGTACCGCTGTGTGGGACCTGTACCGCTGTGTGGGACCTGTACCGCTGTGTGGTGATCTGTACCACTGTGTGGGACCTGTACCGCTGTGTGGTGATCTGTACCGCTGTGTGGTGATCTGTACCGCTGTGTGGGACCTGTACCGCTGTGTGGTGATCTGTACCACTGTGTGGGACCTGTACCACTGTGTGGGACCTGTACCGCTGTGTGGGACCTGTACCGCTGTGTGGTGATCTGTACCGCTGTGTGGGACCTGTACCGCTGTGTGGTGATCTGTACCGCTGTGTGGGACCTGTACCGCTGTGTGGGACCTGTACCGCTGTGTGGTGATCTGTACCGCTGTGTGGTGATCTGTACCACTGTGTGGGACCTGTACTGCTGTGTGGGACCTGTACCGCTGTGTGGGACCTGTACCGCTGTGTGAGACCTGTACCGCTGTGTGGTGATTTGTACCGCTGTGTGGTGATTTGTACCGCTGTGTGGTGATCTGTACCGCTGTGTGGGACATATACCGCTGTGTGGGACCTGTACCGCTGTGTGGGACCTGTACCGCTGTGTGGGACCTGTACCACTGTGTGGTGATCTGTACTAATGTGTAGTACCTTTACCGCTGTGTGGGACCTGTACTGTTGTGTGGGACCTGTACCGCTGTGTGGTGATCTGTACCGCTGTGTGGTGATCTGTACCGCTGTGTGAGACCTGTACCGCTGTGTGGGACCTGTACCGCTGTGTGGGACCTGTACCGCTGTGTGGGACCTGTACCGCTGTGTGAGACCTGTACCGCTGTGTGGTGATTTGTACCGCTGTGTGGTGTCCTGTACCGCTGTGTGGTGATCTGTACCGCTGTGTGGGACATGTACCGCTGTGTGGGACCTGTACCGCTGTGTGGGACCTGTACCGCTGTGTGGGACCTGTACCACTGTGTGGTGATCTGTACTAATGTGTAGTACCTGTACCGCTGTGTGGGACCTGTACCGCTGTGTGAGACCTGTACCGCTGTGTGGTGATTTGTACCGCTGTGTGGTGATCTGTACCGCTGTGTGGGACATGTACCGCTGTGTGGGACCTGTACCGCTGTGTGAGACCTGTACCGCTGTGTGGTACCTACATCGCTCTTTGGGGACTGTACCGCTGTGTGGTGATCTGTACTGCTGTGTGGGACCTGTACCACTGTGTGGTGATCTGTACTAATGTGTAGTACCTGTACCGCTGTGTGGGACCTGTACCGCTGTGTGAGACCTGTACCGTTGTGTGGGGACCTGTACCGCTGTGTGGTACCTACATCGCTGTTTGGGGCCTGTACCGCTGTGTGGGACCTGTACCGCTGTGTGGTGATCTGTACCACTGTGTGGGACCTGTACCACTGTGTGGTGATCTGTACGACTGTGTGGGACCTGTACCACTGTGTGGTGATCTGTAACACTGTGTGGGACCTGTACCACTGTGGTGTGATCTGTACCACTGTGTGGGACCTGTACGGCTGTGTGGTGATCTGTACCGCTGTGTGGGACCTGTACCGCTGTGTGGGACCTGTACCGCTGTGTGGGACCTGTACCGCTGTGTGGGACCTGTACCGCTGTGTGGGACCTGTACCGCTGTGTGGGACCTGTACCGCTGTGTGGGACCTGTACCGCTGCGTGGGACCTGTACGCTGTGCTGTGTGGGACCTGTACCGCTGTGTGGGACCTGTACCGCTGTGTGAGACCTGTACCGCTGTGTGGTGATTTGTACCGCTGTGTGGTGATTTGTACCGCTGTGTGGTGATCTGTACCGCTGTGTGGGACATATACCGCTGTGTGGGACCTGTACCGCTGTGTGGGACCTGTACCGCTGTGTGGGACCTGTACCACTGTGTGGTGATCTGTACTAATGTGTAGTACCTTTACCGCTGTGTGGGACCTGTACTGCTGTGTGGGACCTGTACCGCTGTGTGGTGATCTGTACCGCTGTGTGGTGATCTGTACCGCTGTGTGAGACCTGTACCGCTGTGTGGGACCTGTACCGCTGTGTGGTGATTTGTACCGCTGTGTGGTGTCCTGTACCGCTGTGTGGTGATCTGTACCGTTGTGTGGGACATGTACCGCTGTGTGGGACCTGTACCGCTGTGTGGGACCTGTACCGCTGTGTGGGACCTGTACCGCTGCGTGGGACCTGTACCGCTGTGTGGGACCTGTACCGCTGTGTGGGACCTGTACCGCTGTGTAGTACCTGTACCGCTGTGTGGGACCTGTACCGCTGTGTGAGACCTGTACCGCTGTGTGGTGATTTGTACCGCTGTGTGGTGATCTGTACCGCTGTGTGGTGATCTGTACCGCTGTGTGGTGATCTGTACCGCTGTGTGGGACATGTACCGCTGTGTGGGACCTGTACCGCTGTGTGAGACCTGTACCGCTGTGTGGTACCTACATCGCTCTTTGGGACTGTACCGCTGTGTGGTGATCTGTACTGCTGTGTGGGACCTGTACCACTGTGTGGTGATCTGTACTAATGTGTAGTACCTGTACCGCTGTGTGGGACCTGTACCGCTGTGTGAGACCTGTACCGTTGTGTGGGGACCTTGTACCGCTGTGTGGTACCTACATCGCTGTTTGGGGCTTGTACCGCTGTGTGGGACCTGTACCGCTGTGTGGTGATCTGTACCACTGTGTGGGACCTGTACCACTGTGTGGTGATCTGTACGACTGTGTGGGACCTGTACCACTGTGTGGTGATCTGTAACACTGTGTGGGACCTGTACCACTGTGTGGTGATCTGTACCACTGTGTGGGACCTGTACGGCTGTGTGGTGATCTGTACCGCTGTGTGGGACCTGTACCGCTGTGTGGGACCTGTACCGCTGTGTGGGACCTGTACCGCTGTGTGGGACCTGTACCGCTGTGTGGGACCTGTACCGCTGTGTGGGACCTGTACCGCTGTGTGGTGATCTGTACCACAGTGTTGGGCTCTGTACCACCATAAGGAACGTGAATCTAGACATAATTACATATTTAGTTCTTTACTATCAAATGGTCACTTTAGCTTCGGTATATCTAGTTTTATAAAGAAAATAATAACACTCTATCGTTTAATATGACACATCACACTTCATTACACAATATGGCAACTTATAATGGCGTCAAGTGGTATTGCAACTAATGGTTAAATAAAATGTCAAGTTATATTTACAGTTCCTGCGACTTAATTTGGTTATTAACACATTATGTAACATACCAATTTTCACCCATCGTAATGTAGCAATTGGCACCCAAATTACATAGTTCCCCATTATCAAGGACAGGAAGACCGTTAAGCTTATTGAGGTTTTCCCTATAGACCAACGTGAGAACTTCACCGGATGCTGCTGTAGCAAGTAATCCTTATACTCGCTCCATTATCTCATTATCTTAATGGCGTAATTAACTAGCACTAATTACACAAGCTATAATCCTATCCCTAATTACAGGTAACCGTTCTCACATCCTCCTATCCTAGTTGAGAATGGTGAGGGGTAGTCACCAAATATAAGGAAGCGATATGAGAATAGACAATAGTACAATTTCCAGTCAAGAATGTAGCACTCGGCGGAGGCAGTTCTAATCGTCTCCAAGACGCCACAGCTTCGACACAGAACAGGGAGAAGACCAGGACCACATCCAGCTACAACGCTCTTCCACATAGAGCTCCGCGACTCCGGCCACACTCAGCTCTCTGCTCTGCTCCAAGCTGTGTCTACGACACTGCTGTATCCAGGACTACTAAATAAATATGAAACTCACTAAACACTGTGTTTCTAATCTACCCAACAACGTAACATAAACGTACGTTACATTGGCGACCCCAGAGAGTTTCGACGATACCCAGCCACGATGGACTACAACATGGACTCTCACTGGACCTCTACTGCTGCTGCATGCTGTGGACCGCTGCCACCTGTCACGGAACGCTGCCAACACCCTCGCCACAGCTATGATTTTCATCGCGATCATCTCTGCATTTTCATCTGCTACGGCTTGCTGCTCCACGATCGTTACTCACTCATCTGACAGTGATTCAATCATGTAGGATCTACAGCCTGTCCTGCCGACTCTCCGTCTCTGCCAGGGCACTGCTTGTCCTACAGGGACGCCCACAAAAGCTGCTCTGTCATCAGATTCATCTATACGTTCACTGCATTCTGATGCTCCACCAGTGACCCAAGGACGCAACAATCAAGCACATTCTTCTCTCCTGCTACACCGAGTTTGTCCTCACACTGCCTGCATCTTTTGGTACCGGACTAAATGTTCCACAGCGACCCAGGAAACAGTAGCCTCGTATTTTTTGTTGTATTGCTTTTCTTTCATTCCCTGGCAGGAGGAGTCCTGTAGCGAGTAATCCTTATTTCTCGCTCCATTATCTCATTATCTTAATGGCGTAACTAATTAGCACTAACTACACAATCTATAATCCTATCCCTAATTACAGGTAACAGTTCTCACATCCTCCTATCCTAGTAGAGAAAGGTGAGGGGTAGTCACCAAATATAAGGAAGCGATATGAGAATAGACAACAGTAGAATTTCCAGTCAAGAATGTAGCACTCGGCGGAGGCAGTTCTAATCGACCCAAAGACGCTACAGCTTCGACACAGAACAGGCAGCAGACCAGGACCGCATCCTGGTCGAGCTACAACACTCTCCCACATAGAGCTCCGCGACTCCGGCCTCACTCAGCTCTCTGCTCTGCTCCAAGCTCTGTCTCAACGTCTACGACATTGCTGTATCCAGGACTACTAAATAAATATGAAACTTGTTACACTTCCCACAACAGTTGCCTGACTTCATGGTATCTATGTACTGCTAGGCGAACAGAAGCATCAAGTGTAAGGAAACGGGCCAGATCGTCGCTGTCGTTCACCGGGAATGGAACTCGGGTCCAGTCGTTTGTGATGCGATTGCGCATGCGATAAAATTATCTCAAATATAGCGACATATATTGGAATTCCCATAATATTGATGGCAGGCAATACTAACATAGTATGGCAAATTGCAGCAATAATATACCCCAACTTATAGTTGTATTATAGGGCAACTTACACAAACTTACTAAGTAACAGATTAACATAAGGTAAGCAGACGAGGAGTCACAATAACGTGGCTGAAATATGTTGACCAAACCACACACTAGAAAGTGAAGGGACGACGACGTTTTGGTCCGTCCTGGACCATTCTCAAGTCGATTGTTACCTTAACATAAGGTAACTTCTCCCCTGTCCCTAATATGCTATGGAATCCTATGACTTTCTAGCATGATATGGCAATCACCATTGCCTAGCATAATGTAAAAATTGACATCGCTTAACATAATCTAACAACTCACATTTTTATTTTTACCAAGTATGGCAACTTATAGAATAAATCATTATATAACTAATTTTTCTGTAATGTATATTATGTCAACATGCAGACATGAGACTGAACAGCAGACATCTCTTGTTATAATGTGACAACTTGCACAGCAAATAATATGGCAACATTTACAGCATCCTTTTTTGATTACCTGGTTAATGGTGTTCTGGGAGTTCTTCTACTCCCCAAGCCCGGCCCGAGGTCAGGCTTGACTTTTGATAGTTTGGTCCACTAGGCTGCTGCTTGGAGCGGCCAGCAGGCCCACATACCCACCACAGCCCGGTTGGTCCGGCACTCCTTGGAGGAAACAATCTCGTTTTCTCCTGAAGATGTCCACGGGAAACTAGGCCTTCGAGCTGCTCCAAGCAACAGCCTAGTAGAAAAAAACTCTCACAAGTCAAGCCTGGCCTCGGACCGGGCTTGGGGAGTAGAAGAACTCCCAGAATCACATCAACCAGGTAATCAATCAGGACAACATAATATGACAACACTGCTTTGCAAAATATTAACAACACTTTCAGTCATAATATGGCAACACCTCTGGCATAATATGACAACTCTCCCTGGCACAACAGACATCACTTCCTGACGTAATATAACGACTCTCCCTGGCATAACATGACAACTCTTTATGGCATAACATGACAACACTTCCTGGTATAATATGGCAACACCACCTGGC
>WNGS01163002.1:13425819-13438987 GCA_020271785.1 Procambarus virginalis | reverse complement strand
CGGCCGCTGCTTTAAACAGCCTGCGTGAGAACGGGTTGGGCGTTTATTGGGAAACATATCCGCCAAACACACGACGAAACTACATTGCTACAACTTTGCTACAACGTTCGAACGAGTTTTTAACACCAAACAATTGTAACAACTAATATAGCAAGCTGTAACAACGTCCAAATACGTCATAAAAACGTTATACCAAGATGTAACAACTTTATTACAAGTTGTAATATGGGAATCAAAGAGACCGTTACGTTGTGTATTTGCAGGGATGTTGCATGATATCATTCATACGAAAGTCAGTTTACATATATATATTAGAGTAATACTTAATATATATTATAGACCTTTAAATTAAATAGGGGTGATTGTATTATAATCAGTATTTTTCTTGTTTTTCATGGAAGAAGATGGAGACCTGATAGCTTGAATTCTCGTTTTTATCGCTAACAACTTCAAGGTAGTAGATATACGTACTAACGAACACCCGCCCTTACCTTGCGGTTACCTTGCGTTGGTTCCGAGGATCGACGTCCTCGTGCCCAGGTCTCTGACCTAGTCTCCAGGGGCCAGATTCATGAAGCAGTTACGCAAGCACTTACAAACTTGTACATCTTTTCTCGATCTTTGGGGGCTTTGTTAACAATTATTAAACAGTTACTGAACTCCGAAGCACCAGGAAGCTGTTTATAACAATAACAACAGTTGATTGGGTGATTTTTATGTTTGTAAACTGTTTAATAAATGTAACCAAAGCCGTCAAAGATTGTGGAAAGATGTACATGTTCGTAAGTACGTGCATAACTGCTTCGTGAATCTGGCACCTGGCCCCTGGTTGATGGTCTGGTCAACCATGCTGTTAGACGCATCTGATTGCAGCCTGACGAATGAATCACAGGCCGGTTGATCAGGTATCCTTCGAAGGTGTTTATCAAGTTCTCTCTTGAACACCGCGAGAGGTCGGCTAGTTATGCCCCTTATGTTGGAGGGGAGTGTTGAAATATCCTATCCAGAGAGTCGGCCACCAACAGATGGCAGCACCGGTGCGATATTCTTTTCCCCTTCCCATTTTTTGTTATCACTTGTTTACAGATCGCCAGCGTTCAGGAGCTGCGGAGACCATTGATACCATCATCGTCATTTCATACAAAAAAAAAATTAAAAAAAAACATTTCATACAAAAAAAAGCTCGCTAAATGATATAGTAATCAAGGCACTAGTAAATGTCCTTACTTACATTATAGTCAAATCACACTAGATATTACTCATTGAAAACATATAAACCATCTAAAGAATGTATATACAAATAAGCAGTACAAACATTGAGATTAAAAAAGAAGGTAATGTATCGACTTATACACTGACAACAATAATTACTGCAAAACTCTCATTTAACACAGCAAAAGTTTTCATTACATATCAACCCACCTTGGTGTGTTGGAGCTGCAACAACAACACTCACCTTGGTGTGTTGGAGCTGCAACAACACCACTCACCTTGGTGTGTTGGAGCTGCAACAACACCACTCACCTTGGTGTGTTGGAGCTGCAACAACAACACTCACCTTGGTGTGTTGGAGCTGCAACAACAACACTCACCTTGGTGTGTTGGAGCTGCAACAACAACACTCACCTTGGTGTGTTGGAGCTGCAACAACACCACTCACCTTGGTGTGTTGGAGCTGCAACAACAACACCCACCTTGGTGTGTTGGAGCTGCAACAACAACACTCACCTTGGTGTGTTGGAGCTGCAACAACAACACCCACCTTGGTGTGTTGGAGCTGCAACAACAACACCCACCTTGGTGTGTAGGAGCTGCAACAATAACAACTCCCACGTTGGTGTGTAGGAGCTGCAACAACAACAACTCCCACGTTGGTGTAGGAGCTGCAACAATAACAACACCCACGTTGGTGTAGGAGCTGCAACAATAACAACTCCCACGTTGGTGTAGGAGCTGCAACAATAACAACTCCCACGTTGGTGTAGGAGCTGCAACAATAACAACTCCCACGTTGGTGTAGGAGCTGCAACAATAACAACTCCCACGTTGGTGTAGGAGCTGCAACAATAACAACACCCACGTTGGTGTGTAGGAGCTGCAACAATAACAACAACTCCCAATTTAGTGTGTAGGAGCTGCAACAACTTCTACAGTTGCATCTCTATTGTAGATTTACAGATCTACAATTGCTATTGAGTAGTCTCAATAAGGAAGCTGGAGGTTAAGACCTCCAGCTTTTCCATTAACATAAACCTGCATGACGGAATGCCAAGAAGTGATATTATAATCATGACTCTCTACGGTCCTGAAAGAGTCATATGCAAACAGAAAATCTTCATGTGGTACTATAAGATTTCAGATTCACATAATTTTTTTTAACATTTTGGTAACTATTTACTGAGAGCTAAATTTTCATTTGTGTTTTCGAGTAATCATATTGAAAGTAATCATGACTCTGGCAAGGAAGACCTTGCCAGAGTCATGCAATGGACTGACAAATGACTGTTAGAGTTCAACCCCGACAATTGTAAGGTAATAAATATGAAAAAAAGAGATACAGACAAGAATAAATCTACTCCAGAGGAACATATAAACTGGTGAAACATCAGCAGTATATGGGAAGCTAGTAAACATTAGAACACTTTTTAAAACGTTAATAACGAGTCTCTCCAGGCAATTTATGCAGTACATTTGAGGCCAATATTAGAATACGTAGCATCGACATTCAATTTACGAAATAAACTTGAAAAAGTGCTGAGCTTTAAAATAAGACAAATGACTGAATTAAGGGCTAAGCTAGACAACAGAAGGAATATAATCATAAATAACACAGTATAGGAACAGACAAGGCAGAAAAGGAGAGACTTTTTATTATTTGGGAGAGAATAGACACGAGCACGTAGAGAGGTTAGAGAAGCAACTTAGGTGAAGAAATGTAAGGAAATTCTCGAATTATTTGCTAATGGTCTACAAGTGAAATGTACTGAAAGAAGTCGTGGTAGAACAGTTGGCTTTATTTTAACTCACAGTCGGGGATCCCAAGTTCGATACCCTTAGGGAACAAATGGTTGGGCACGCTTCCTTTCTCCTAATTTCGCCTGTTCACCTTGCAGTAAATATGTACAGGGAGGTTAGGAAATTGTGGTCGGGCCAACTCCTGGGAAAGGGCAATAGTTCTGGTTTGTGGAGACCTCGATATAAGCCTAAAGTATTTATATATACACACAGGCCTATTGTCCCTGAAAAAAACGAATTATGATTATCAAGGTACCTCCATTCACAACTTCAAGGCCAGATACGACAAAGTACTCAAACGTAAGTAGGTTAATGAAGGCACTGGATACAACAAGGTTAAATCGCATCTAGTCCTTGTAACTGTGAGGTAATCAATACATTTGTGAACACATGGATATGTCTTCACCACACAGGATCGTCCCAAAGGGAAGTTACATCTTCCACAATAAGTGATCACTGCCGATTTTAATCCTTTTAACTTACCCCTTTTAACATACACCGGTTTTACTGACTTCTGTTTGATACTGAATTATAAAATTTCTATTGCGCTGTTTAAACTCAAATTCGTCTTCTACAAGTAGATTGTTAGGTCCCTGATATTTTCAAAATTGGTAATGTGAGTTTTTACTTCTCATTCTTTTAGTTAATATTGATTTATATACATCATTGAACTTTTACGAACGATGCATGAATCGTCAGTGATCACTTATTCATAGTTTACCACTGTTCTACAGCAGAGTAATTTGGAATAAAACAGTGCCTTAAATGTTTATGTGCAGACTACTAGCATAAATTTGACGGAAAGAATTAGTTTTTTTTAAGCACAGTTCCCCCATTTCAGAGAATGAGAAGCAATTGGCTGGCCCTCTGTCTCTTGGCCAGTTGTGTGTCGGAGGAAATATGTTAAAAAAAAAAACCGGTTCGGAGCGTGAAGAGGTGAGGTCGAGTTTCCCGCCCTCTCGCCCTTGTGTTCAGTCACTGGTGGAGTATATATAGCTCGTCCTGGGCAGCTGGGAGGTATCCTCAGCTGGTCCTCACACCGACAACATGAAGCTCGTAAGTACTGGCTCAGATAGAGCAGTAGAGAGCATTGAACTCGCTGCAAACATTACACAATCATGCTAATTTATTCTTAGATTTTAGTTTATTTGAATTTAGCACTTAAAAAGTCATGCAAGTATTATTGCATCTAAAATTTTACTCGTGAAAAATCTACACTCATCCGGCAAGTTCAGGGTCCTTAAATTGTCTCAGCAAAATATCTGGAATGACTATAGCAATATAATGTCTCAGAGTTCCCGTAATGAGTCTGCTATGAAGCACATTTTATAGTATAATTGCGTTTTGAGTCTTCTTGGTGAACAGCTCGTTATGTTCAATGTTAATTATCACAAGTGTCGTCGAAATCCGTTTAATTAGAACACCAAGAAGAGCGGACTTTGTTGCCTAGTACTAGAAACTTTCAACAAAGAAGTCAGACTTTTCTTTGACTCATTCAGCTTCAACACTCACCAGCAGTTTCCTTTCTATCACTGACTCAGCCTCAGCACTCATGATCGCCTCTTCCTACACTCAGACACTCCTGATCAGCCTGGTGGTCGTGGCCGCTGCCGCTCCTCAGCAATCAGAAAAAGACGCTGTGATCGTACTGGACGAGAGAAGTGACTCCGGAGACGGAAACTTCTATTACAACTTTGAAACCAGCAACGGAATAGCCGCCCAGAAGACCGGAACCCCGGGCTCCGAGGGCCAGAGCAACATGCAGGGCTCCTTCAGGTGAGCAACAAATTTTGCATTTAAGAAATAAGCTACTAATTGATTTAACTTATTGATTGTAAATATATATAATACAACAAAACTGATGTGATTAACAATATTCAATAACAGGTTCAAGCTCCCCGACGGGACCGTCGCTGAGGTCCGCTACGTCGCCGACGAGCTCGGTTACCGCGCCGAGTCTCCACTGATCCCTACGCCCCACCCTCTCCCCGCCCACGCCATCGAGCAGATCCGCGTCGCTGAAGAACAACGCCGCAAGGGCATCACCTTCGATAAATAAACACGAGGACGACCTTCCTGTTGACATACTTTTATTATTTTTAAAACTAGACTTCCCGAACGTTTTTATAAATGAAAAATAAATATAATATTTGCATTGCTGTATTTGTTTTTCCGGTATAGTTTACTTGATTGATTTGACGTTTATTGTTAATTCATGTTGGTGTATCAACAATTACTTCTTGAACACTTAGTTCGTATCAGTTCCCCTCAGCCCATAACATCAGCTCCAATACAACTCTCTCAATTGACGACAGAAGGTTTCTATTGATGAAGTCAACTGTCCAGGGACACCTGAAGCACAAGTTGCTGCAGATACACCAGTTCTAGTCTCTCTCCCTTTCGCACTCTCAATATCTTTCACTCGCTATTTTACTTCTTTCTCCCTCTTCATCTCTCTCTCCCTCCATCTCTATACCTCCCCTCTCTCTCTTTCCTCCCTCCTCCCCCCCCCTCTCTCCCTCCCTCTCTCTCTTTCTCACTCTCTCTCTCACTGTTTCTCACACTCACTCTCACACTCAACCTCACACTTAATCTCACTCTCACACTCACTCTCACTCACACTCTCTCACTCACTCACACTCTCTCACTTATTCTCTCACTCACTCTCTCCCTCCCTCTCTCTCTCCCTCCCTACTTCCCTCCCCCTACCTCTCTCTCCTCATTTTCTCTCAATCTCCACTCTCTTCTCTCTCACTCTCCCTATGCCTCCAACTATTTATAGGTGAATGTTTAGATGGATAGACGGAATACACAAATTGATAGATATTTGGATTGATATATGAGTAGATGAATGGATAAACTGAGAGATATATAAACAGAAAGATAGATGGATAAACTGAGAGACAGATGGATACATGGAAAGACCGATAAATGGACAGAAAGCTAGATGGATACATATTTGGTTAGATGGATATATATATATATATATATTATATATATATATATATATATATATATATATATATATATATATATATATATATATATATAATATATAATAGACTAAATGTGGTAGCCGGGGATAATCATACACAAAACGATTCATCTATCGTTTTTGATTGGTTGTTGAAAGGTAACACTGTATATAAATTTGAGCAGTTATCATTTAAAACACTTTAATTTCGGTCAACCAAATCCTTGACCTTTTAACACTCAGCCAAATGACGTTTTAATAATGTTTAAGTACAATTATTTAATGTTTGTGTATGTGCGTTGGAGTGAAATTGAAATTGAAATTGAAATAAGTTTATTGATGTAAAAATACACACAAAGGGATGAGGTAGCTCAAGCTATTCTCACCCCGTTCAGTACATATACACACATCACAAACCATAAACATATTACAAAACATTCTGAGAGATAACATATACATTTCCTCCTTCACAAGTAGTATGGTATCAGACGTACACGTTAGAGTGCACTTGTGTGTGTTTGAGTGTATGTATTTGCGTATATGAATGTTTGTGGTGATTGTATTTATGTACTTAAGTGTCAGGTGGTGTGTACCGCTAATTGTCAGATGATCGTGGCCAAAAATCAGTATTGTTTGAAACCCTGATTTTGGCTTAGGTGGGATACCTGGCATTTCCTGGGGTCTCTATCATCTGTCCATCAATCCATCTATTTCTCTATCCATTCATCTATCCATCCACCATTGTATCCATTTAGCTTTCTGTCTGTCCATATATCCATATAAGTATCCATCTATTCATATATATATATATATATATATATATATATATATATATATATATATATATATATATATATATATATATATATATATATATAGTAGTAGTAGTAGTAGTAGGCATCCATCAGTCTCAGGAGACTATGGAGTTGCGCTCTGGTTGTCGGTCTGGAATGGCCTCACCAGGGCGCAAAGCCAGGGTAGGTTGAATCGGGGGAGAAGCTGTTACCCAGGCAGCAGGTCCCCCCTCTCCACGGCGCTGAAAGTCTCCAATGGAAAGGCATACGCCAATACGATTGGTTCCAGCGCCGTCGCAGGAACTGTGAGTTCCGGGGTTGACCTCGAAGGTGGTGAAGAAGGGCACAGGGATCCCCAACTCCGGAGACCGCCGTGGTCGGAGCCGGAGAAGAACCACCCCATCAAGGGTATGAACGACCCCAGCCTCCTGAAGCAGAGCCTGAGGCCGCACGACCCCCGGGAGGTGGACGTCCCGGTCCCGCACCTACGGGTTCCAGACAGAGATCGTGACAGCCCGATGTGCATATATATATATATATATGCACATCCTCCTAAAATTACAGTACTTGTAGTGACTATTTGATCGAAAGTACCAATAAAGTACCAATATATAATGTTGGACCTCAAGAAAGTTGATTTTTGTATTTCTGAAATTGGTCAAATGTTTAACAGCAACTTAAAAAACAAGACCTAACTTAACCTCTCCTAAAAATCCTAAATGTAATACAGGCCATCTTAGCCCTAATTTAGTACATGTGTGCTTTGCTAAGCACAAGAGTATGTAAGTTTGGATTTAAGCTTGATTTCCTCATGTTTTGTCATTCCTCATTAGAGATGAATCTTATAGGCTCCAAATTATAATAAGCATAATACATTATACATCTTGTTTTTGTCTTTTATGTCAACTTGAAAAAATATGACATTCGGAGAAATCCTCTTCCAATTAAACAACGTTGGTAGAGCATTAGTTAAAGGGATAAAAATCCCAAACAAGAGAATCAACATAGAATATGCATTCATAATAAACGAAACATGTCTAAACGAAAATCAACTACCAATATTATATAATTAAAAGTAAAAAAAATTGATTAAAGAAGAAGTTTGCCATGTCAATCGTCCTACTGTTTTTCTTTAAATTAAAATTCATTGACGTGACAAACATCTTAAATTATAATCCACAACGTTTCGAATACATCTCATATTCATCATCAGATCTAAAGTATAAAAGTGTTATATTAAAAACTATCCAGCAAAACCAAGAACTTATACTTAACAAGATTACAAAATAAAAAAAAATCATTATAATGAAGAACAAAACATAACTTACGTAACTTTGTCGAATGAAAATTTGATAATAATTCGGAGCGATACCAAAAGAATAACTCAAAATTATAATTATGATGAAAAATATGCAAAAATCTTATACAAACAAAAATTTAAATTTTATAGAACATTTGCACAATTTTATAGAATCTATTTGCACAAATAGTAATATTAATAAAAAAATATGATACAGTAAAAACCAAAAAGCATTATACTGAGTATCTTAATTATGCAGATAAAAGTATATGACCACTGAAAATGAGCACCGAAGCCTCAATGAAGGGTATACTAAGAAATATATACATAATGAGGTATTCATTTTGTTTTAGATATATACAAGAGTTGTTACATTCTTGTACAGCCACTAGCACACGTAGCGTTTCGGGCAGGTCCCTGGAATACGACCCCCACGAAGAATCTTTTTTACAACCAAGTACCCATTTTACTGTTGAGTTAAATAGAGGCTACAGTTAAGGATTTGCACCCAGTAAATCCTCCCCGGCCAAGATACGAACCCATGACAAAGCGCTCGCGGAACGCTAGGTGAGTGTCTTACCACTACATCACGGAGACTGGTGGTGTAACAAATGTAACAAATAGTGGACTGGTCATGTAACAAATAGAACCGAAACCTTGATTGTTTGCCACTAATCTTTTCTTTCTGGTGTGGGTATTTGGTGTTGTGCTTTATTCTCTGTATATTGGTTATATTCCCGCCCCTGTTTTCATTTTATTGGGGTCTGTGTGTTACTGTGCCTGTGACTTGGGTGTTCTTTTTAGCAGTTCTTTCCTGTTAATTGTATATTTTCATGTGCAAATGTGGGTATTTTTGCCATTTGCTGTTTGTGTGGTTGGTGTGCGGCGTTGTGTGTGCGTATGTGTGTGTGGTAGGTTTTAATGTCTGTGCTGTACATTGTCTGTTTATTATTTAGTTTTTCTATTTCCCCATGTACGGGCAGATGTATTGCTGGTAATCTCCATTTTTATGTTTCCCTGCATAACGTTTGTAGTATGTTTAAATCTATTGCGGGGGCCTATCTAGATTACCAAAATATAGTGATATCGGGTTCTGTCTGAGTGATCTGCTTTTTTTTTTTGGCAGACACCATATTTTGGTATTTGTTTTTGTCCTTGCGTTATTCTGTAGGATTTTTGTGTACTCCTTTTATAAAATAAAAATAAAACTTAAAGTCCTGACTCAGGCGATCAAAACACACGGTAAATCAGCAAAGGCACTAAAATATACGTACTGTGGTCTTGGTGTAGAATTTAGTATTTAAAAAAATTTTAATACTGATTTGCAATTTTAAATTTTGGTACGCTATCTCACTCGAAGGTGGGAAAATTATGAGTATAACAATGCAGCCACAAAACTTTGACTCGCAATAGGTTTGCAAAGCGTAGAAACAGTTGACTTTGTCATTCGGGTTAGTTAGGCACATACGTCCCTTGTCACTTAGAACTAGGAGACCTTTTATTGCGATTTTCTTTAAAAGTCATAAACTGCTATCCTCATGAACGACCGACGTAGCCACTACGACCAAGATGAGTGAATTCTACTCTTAAGTGGTCACAGACCAGCAGAAGACACCACAGTCCTCCAAAAACGAGGGAGGTAAATGTACACAGCAAGCACAAAGTCGGTGCACAATTATGTACGGACTATTCATGTTAGCAGTAAGGAATTGTTTGCATATTTTTCAAATTAGCATTAAACTGTACTGTCAAATTTATTGTGAATATTTTAAGTTTACCTCTTAAAAGCTGAAATAGATAAACCACAACCAAATCTAAACTTAGTGTCTTAACCTTGAGGTTACCTTGAGATGACTTTCGGGGCTTTAGTGTCCCTGCAGCCCTGTCCTCGACCAGTCCTCCAACCAAAGGAAGCAGCCCGTGACAGCTGACTACACCCAGGTACCTATTCTTTTACTGCTAGGTAACAACGGGAAAACAAATATAGGGTGAAAGACTATCCTTTTTTTTGTTTTGCCCATTGTTTCCTCATTCATCCACGGCGCGCCGGGATCGAGAGACCCTGGAGCAACATGCTCCACAAGCACAATCCTGCGGGTTGCTGTTCCTGGCACAGGCCGACCCGGCTCCCTAAGAATAACCCGATAATGTCTGAATATTAAACCCTTTTTTTAATTCATATCTTAAATAGAAAGGTTGTTCGTACTGATAACCTACGTAACTCTTCATTGATCTTAACAGTTTTATAAAACTAATAAAACACAAAACTAAAGTATACTCAAATAGAAATTGTAAAGTAAACTCTATAATATGTTCAGATTTTTGTTCTATAAAACATCTCCAGTGTTTTATAAATTGGAAAAGATATTTCGATATTTTTAAAACTTGTGAATTAAAATTGAACTTTAAAACTCATCTTAAACACCCCCCCACCTCTCTTTTCAAGCACTGTTTGACGCGGTGAGGGGGGCTGAGTGGGCGGCTACCGGAGTGCTGCTGTCCTCTCAAATTTTGCTGAGAACCTATTTGGGGCGCTTTGTCGCCTTCTGTTTACGTTTTTTTATTCTCTTCCCCAGCCCTCTCACTTCCGCTTTTAATCGTTATCCTTCTTCCTATCCGCTTCCCGGTTTCCCCCCTGCTTACCTTACCTTTCTGCTGTTATTGTCGTGGTGATTTCTCCCTTCCTCTACTCCCAGTTGTAAATTGACTTCCTCTATTTTAAATGCCCATGCCCAAGTTCCTTGGTGATGGCATGACTCCTCACACCCCAGTTAAGAAACTGGGTAGGTACCAAACATTGAGACGCGCGAAGGGGAACCTTTTATTTAATAATTAGTTTTTAAAAATAATATTTTTAATATATTTATATTTATAATACCTTAATAAAAATAAGTTAAAAAAATTATATACTATCTTTTCAACACATATAAATATATTTTTATAATAAAATTAATACTAAACTTAAATTGTCACTCAATATTTTCTTTCTACCAAGTCGTCTTTCGTCACTGAACCCGAGAACAATATCAGATCTGAACTGACTGTGGAGATTATGTGCTTAAGGGTGCTGTCGTTTGTGGTAGCTGTTAATAACTATCACAAGACGCTGGTCCAGAACCCCTTGGTGCAGGAACCCCAGCAGAGTGCATGATACTCAAGGATAGCTTCTGTTGGGGTGTCCTCGTCTAAAAATTGGCCGATGGATGATGTGGGGAGCACAAATTAGATTAGGATAAGAATGAATAAAGTTAATTGAAATTACATACTATTCAAAATTTTATTTTTTTTTTCCATTTCGTAAGCGAATGATAAAATACATAACACAGTTTCCCATCCTGTTTTTTCTGTTTCTGCTTTAACCTTCATCAGGCTTGTGAGCTGTTGGTCCGAACAAACCAGCCCGAAGATCGGTTTTCGAAGGTGGGTTGGTAGAACGGGCCTTTGTGGTAGCATTCCCCGCTATTAAAGCAATCTACCGAACATTGAGTGGTTCGCCCCTATCGCCGAACCAATTATAGCTCCACTACCTACTGGCTTCGCCTGAGACTCCTCCCCTGCATTTGGCTCCCCTCACCTCATGGGTTGGGTTCGAGCCCCTAATAGCGCCAAACCCATGGATGACTAAACCTCGATCCCCTGGACGCGGATGATTCGTACTCTCATTGGACTACGGCCCGTTTACCAAAATAAGACATTACCCTAAACCCACAAGCCACTAAAACCACAACCACCTTCCCGAACCCCTTAAAACAACCTACAACCCATACCCCCCCCGTGAAACCATCCGGGGTTGGCATTCCGGCAGTTCCCCATAGCCACGGAGGGACCGCACTTCCCGCGCCCCTGCACGATCCCTGCTTGGCTCTAAGATAACGTATCCACCAAATTTACAATAATTGTACAGTACTAATACCACTGCCTGTGGTCCGCCGCTAACGAGTTTGCAAATAGCTAAATAATGTGTGTACCTTTTGAAAAAATTCTTCTACTCACACCCATTTAAAGACACGGTAATGGATTCTAACTCCTCCGTGAACGATTTCTCCAAACCACATCCAAACCCCATAAACACCTTGTTGATTTCAGTCGATGCCCTCTATTCGTTTAAAATAAAAACTCCACCCAGTTTCCCGGTAACACGTGTTGTCGCTGCTCCCATTTCTCTCCTCAAGTATGCAGCTAACTCGCTAAGTTGAGTCCGCTTTCTGTCCTGCAATTGGCGAGAAACCCTTTATATGCAAATCGTTACCAACACATTACGGGTCCTACCAAGCACGATTTCGGAGGAGGTAGTATTGATTTAGAATGCCATATTTGGCACAGTTCTCCATTCCTCCCACCAACACAACCGATTGTTTGGCACCAACGTTTTTTGCTGGTACTCAAAGATTGCCGATGATATAATATAACGTATTCCTCAGAAGCAGCCCACAAGGGACCATTCAGTCCCTGCCAAGGGTTGACACGTTAACTCGTTCCCCCCGCCCACCGTCTGGTTTCTCCAAATTCGTCGGTGGGACGTCAAGAGCTCCTTAGAGTTGTAAAAATCAACAACCTTAGACTGATAGGTCCGGAGCCCGTTACTTAACCGCCCGCCACCGTACGTGTAATTCTTGCTAGCGGTAGCCAAGATGGCTCGTTCAGGAGATACCTGATTCCCCACACCTTCGATAGCTAATCAGCCATTCGGTCACCTTAAACTAATGCAATAACAGTGTTAGGAAGTTTCGGAGCACGCAGTGTCCTCAATGCACCAGTACGTGTACCTGTGCCCCTTGTGTGGGGGATGATTAGTCATTCTAAAATCCGAGTGCAACGTCTCCCCGCCTGCTCCGCACAAAGGCTCGCTGCAATCAATTGCGGTGAATGGCCCAAAAGCACCTAACCCTCCTCCCAGCTCGTTATGGCCTACAAACATCGAGGAAGACGGTTACCCTACCTTGACACAAGAATCCACGTGATTCGTCTGTCTTTTCCTGATTCCTATTGCGTAGACTAGGAGATGCCAAGTTTGTAGTCTTCAGCACGGATTCTGTCGCGCTCGCGCCGTCTAGGTCCTTCCTACAGCTCGCGAGTATGTTTGCG